>JARFYF010000063.1:100536919-100550625 GCA_030265395.1 Rhina ancylostomus
GGTATTAACAGTGAAATAAGGTGTCATCCGCACAGATTTGGGTTCTATCAAAGACATAATTTGTCCCGGTCAAAGTTTATAAATATTTTGAAACTGAAAGGATTTCCAAAACAAGTTACACATTTCGAGGTTTCGGTAATCGAATTTGAAGCGCTTCTCAAGATGTAGTTATACAACACAAAATAAACAGCTTATTATTCTGCTGTCAATATTTAGGGGTCTCGATACGTAGGAGTGTTTTTAAAGACTATATATCCGAATAGAAATAACGGAGTCTCACGCCTTTTATGAGTCAGTCTTGACAGGTCTGTCGCTTACGAAGGGGCGGGGATTAAAAATAACACAGGTAAACTGACAGTGATGCCACCCACCTTTCGGTAATTGCGACTTTAGCCATGATAACACATTTGAAAAAGGAAGAGAAATAATAGTCGAAGAGCTATTTTTGCACATTTTCCCTTGTCAGTCTTGCCTCTCGTTGGCGCTGTGCGGCTGCGCGCACGGCCACGGAGTGGGGACTGGAGCGTCGCGGGGCTGCTTCTCCTACCCAGTCCCTGCAAGCGAGCTCTTGGCGCCAGCATCCTGCGCCCCTCATCGCCCTGCAGGTGAACCACTTTCCTCTACTCCACGTTCGTGGCAGCCGCCCTGGCGAGCTTTTCCCGTATTATTTTCAGTAAGTCACTGAGGGGCTTTCTTTTAATGGGGAGTAAGGGGGTGGTGTTGGGAGTAGGAAAGATGGATTTTTTCATGTTGTCTCTGTGGTTTAACTTCATCGAGAGAAGTCAACGGAAAAAATGCAATTTTAACACAATTATTTTTAATTTAGTGGGGGGAACTGCGTCATCTACCAGCGGTTCCGGGCACCAGAAGGCGGAGGGTTCGCTATAATTTCAAAGCACTATTTTGACGTATGAGATTATAGATCGTATTCTCTTCACACTAAAGTAGGCTGGTGTAAAAATACCAGAGTGTTTCATTTTTTAAAAAAGCGTTTTTTAACAATAAATAAAAAAGTATTTGTCCCAAAGGCCAACATTCTTTCTCAGAAATAGTTCATGGCATCAGCTTCTTGAGGTATGTACATACATCCTTTCAGGGTTGTCTTTCTTTCTATCTCTCGCTCTCTCTCTCTCTCCCTCTCTCGTTTGCAGCCGTGTGGTGATAGCATTTGTTCGTCATGTCCATTAGCGGGGAAACCCAGATTTAAGGGGTTGGCTTGAGGACAAAAAAAAAATTCCCGAAAGGTTTTACATCATTAATCCACCGCGAATGAAGATTTAAAACCTTTCATGTAATATCATAACCGCTTTTCTGTTATTGATGCCCATTGCTGAGAAAAAAATATTTGCGCATTTGCAACACAATATACAGGAGAGTGGGTGAACCAGGTGAGTGGTTAAAATCAGCCATCACTGTGGAAGGAAGGGGTTGCAGATTTAGTCTGTGGGTCGAGTGTTTTTCATTTTGCAGACTCCCGAGTAACCAACCAAAGGCATCAATGAGGTACTGAGGTCCCCTCTTTTCTGTGGCTCTTTCCTAACGAAAAGAGAGAGGCTACTTACTGATTTGTGGCAAGAAATCCGTTTTTTTTAATGGCCCTAGTTGAAAGATTTTTTGGGGGAAAAACGGAGTTGGCCATTGAATAGGGTTTCTATGTTTCAGCGGTATTCCAATGTTAAGGTCAACGTTTTGATGTGGAGAACACAGGATCAGTTTGCAATTGTCTATTTGCAATTTGCAATCGAATCAGTGTTGAATTTATCTATTCTGGCTGTTTTCTATGTATGTTATTTCACTAACAAATTATAGCTCTTTTTATAGGTTGGTCTAAAATTAGTCTTTATGCATTTTTAAATTGTATGTTATGTGACAATAAGTGCCCTTAGGTGAGCACCGGCTGTTGTTTCCGAAGGCAGGAAGTCAGGAGGCGAAGTTAGCATGCTAGACGCATATCGGTGGCGTTTTTTCTTTAAAGAGTGTGTCAAACTGTAGCATTCTTTTGTCTCATAATTTCCATGCTGCATTTTGCCGTGGTACATTGGTAATTAGATTTCCTGTCATGCTGCACTTCAAGCATTTTTACAATCCGGGAAGGGTGTGATGGCTCATTAGGTGTAGTGTGAGGAAGCTAATAAGACATGTGAAAATCAAAGACAAAAAAAAACGTGCTGAACATAAATGCAAGCTAATTTCTTCAAACATGGCAACAAGTAAGGTTGTACCAGTCAATGAATGAAGTATTGATACCAATTCAGATGTAAGCGTAGTGAGGCATGCCAGATGTATGACGACAATTATAAAATCCACAAATAAAGCTAATGGAGAGTGTTTAGTCAAATAGCTTAAATGCCATGGAGCCAAAGGTCTCAATGTACATCTGACAAGGTTATTTCAGAATATTATAGGATAACCCCCCTGTCCCACATAATGAACTTCATTTTAACATGAATAAATATAAATGTATTTGAGCCATAGTTGTAATAATTTTCAGAATCAATTTGTTTTTGCCTCAGTGTAGCTTTTTCATATTTAATCTTGATTCTTTTATCATTTGATGTGTCACCTAACCCATCTTTCATTCCCTTCCATTCTCTCATAGTGATCAACTAGGCTTCATTACAACATCTGTTAAATGGCACTTTTAACAGAGTGAGATATCCCACTGTGTTTCAGAAGAACATTAGAAAACAAAATTTGACATGTTCACATTAGGATTAGTCAGAGAAGTAGGTTTTGTCTTAATGTAGGACAGAGGATGAGAGGTTATGGATTTCTAAAGCTCAGCAACCAGAGACAGGTAATTTAAAATTACGAGTGCTTTTGAGATCAGAAATGGGTAAATTCAAATATTTCAGAGTTGTAAAACTTGGGGATGTTAAATAAAGACATGCACTTTTATCAAGCTGCTGTTCAGATAGTAATATGTTGAAAGTATAATCACCTTTGTAGAAAAGATAACAGCCAATTTACACTTGGTCAGCTCCCAAGAACACTGGATAATGATGTGTAATTAGTGTTTTAGTGATGTTAGGTGGAGAATGAAGAAAGACCAGGATAGTGAGGATAATTCCCTTGTTCTACTTAGAAATCACGCACTGGGATCTTTTATGTTCACTTTTAAGGACAGACGGGGCTTTATTTTAGTAATGCTTCTGAAAATTGGCATCACTGACTGTACAACACCCCCTCAGTGTTGTATTGGAATGTCAGCCCAGATTTTTATGCTCAAGTCTCTCAAGTGCGACTTGGAACCTACAGCCACGTAACTCAGGTGAAAATGCTGCCAACTGAGTCACTGTCATTTCATTTTGCAGTATGATGGCAGAGAATGAAGGCAGTGGCATTTTTGGGCAAATTGCTAATTTTCTTGTACTGAATGTTCACCAAGTTGTCCAATAGCTTTGAAATATTCAAGGGACAGAGAGACAGTGGTAGGTAGAAGTGTATGGTCATAAACTGACACAAAGTTTTTAAATGATATTGCCGATGGATATCATGGATTGAGAGGGGTCAAAGACTGATTCTTTTTTACTTCTGCTTCCCCACCCCCGCCTCCTGATTTCCTTACACATCTCCAAACTTCAACAACACGTTGTTTGATTCCTCACTTCATTCTACCCAGATCAACGTTATCCGATCAAGAAACCTTGCTGCTTGCCAAGGCTACCTTGATAGATCATAGTAAATGAAATTCAAAAGCTGCAGATGCTGAAAATCTGAAATGAAAACAGAATATGTTGGAAGCACTCAGCGTATCAAAACTGAAATGTTAAATTGGTTTCTCTTTCCACAGATGCTACCTAATCTACTGAATTTTTTCAGCACTTTTTTCTACTTTCATTACAGTAAATGCATGTACAGCAAGAAGGAATAGATAAATAATTGCTTCCATCTTTACTTAGAAATACATCTGTGCAATGTACAAGAGCATCTACACAAATACTGCATAAACTGAGAAAGAAGTTGTCACCTTCTTAAGGATAATTTGTGATAATTCAATTCTAACCTGCAAATGATACCAACATCTCATAAATTCTTCACCATACCATGAGTCTTATCTTACCATAGTTTATTCTAATCCATTTGTTCACTATTTATGAATGCAAGCCTGCACCAAGTAAATATTGTGTATTGTATTTACAATGAAGCTAAAACAATTAAAACCACCTATATACATTTTTAGTGTCTATTTTCCACATATCTGGCTGTGATACTTCTATACAGGATTCCTACCATGACCTCAGTCAAATGTGCATTGAACATGGTTGCCAGTGGCTGCAAAGGGGGGATCAGAATACTATTTGAGTGAATACAGTCAATTTCTGATTGCCTTGTGATGAGCCTTCATCAGTCCTAACATACTGAGGATTGTTGCATCCTCTTACTCATTTGAACACTGATATTCATGATAATAACAATCTGAAGTCAAATGGCATGTTTAAGCTTCTTGTGTGATATTCAAATGTCAGTTCTGTTTATGCTGCTCTGAAAGCTGTCAGTTATTGTGTTATGATTTAAGCTGCAAGTATTGAAATAGAGATGGCTAACACATTCATAACTGGAAAGGATAAATTCCAGCTTCCAACAAAGTCCTTTGCAAAGCTGGAGTTCTCTCCCATATCTCTTGACATCTTGTGCATGCTTGCAGCTAGGGTATCTGATGTCCGAAGCATGTCAGTGCACATGTCCATCAGCCAAGCACATTTAAACCCTCATCTGAGCTATCAGGTCCAGAATTTATTTTGATGCAGCACGAGGCCTTTTCTAGAATAAGGAGATGGTTGTCCTCACAGAATAGCTTTGATAGTTGGTGAAGCCCTACTGTCTGGTGGTCAAATTTATCACTGAGATTTAATATTTGTGAATGTCTTTAACATTCTTAGAGTTGTACAGTACTGACCCATTGAATACTTGTTGACAATCAACAACCCATTTACACTAATCCCATTTATTCTCCTCATATTCACATCAACTTCCCCTAGATTCTACCACTCACCTATAAACTAGGGTCAATTTACAGGGTCCAGATAACCTACCAACTTCACATCTTTGGGATGTGGTGGGGGGGAGATAGAGCACCAGGAGAAAACCCATGCGGTCACAGGCAGAAATGCAGACTCCACACAGAGAGACCAGAGGTCAAGATGACCCTCACTGGTGATGAGGGTCTACTACCTGTGTCACTGTGCTGTCCATCCAGCTGTGCCACTGTATCGCCCTTGCTGTGAGGCATTCACATGCATCATCTAATTAAATTGCATTTAATAAATTTAAACCAACTAAATTATATCAATTTAAAAAGTAATCTTATGTTTTCTCAGCAGTCACTTCTTCAGTGGGAGCAGCTGACAAAAGCTAACTTGTTACCTTAGTAAGCTGATATTTATCCAAGGAGCTAAAATGGAAACACATGAGGTAGTGAGAGATTAACGCAGGCAAGAGACTAACAAAATATTAAACTAAGAAAACATAAGGCATTGTCGACTTGCCAGAAAATGAATGAGTATTATGCTTGTGTTTGTGCAAAGCATTAAAACAAAATGAGAGAGTTATAAGTATTGTTATTAAAATAATATTGCAGCTATGTTAGAGAAGTGGCGTAGTTTTGGATTGGACAGGATTGGAAACTGCTATTTCTGGTTAGAACATTTTCAGAGTGTTGGGGAGGTGTGATGGCAGTGTATTACAAAGGATTCTGTTTCAGTGCTAGAATTTTTAGGATATTCTAGGTTGTTAAGTCAAAATCCATAAGGATATAATTGAAAATCCTGAAATTACACTCTGCTAAATTTTGGCTTTTGTGCCAATGATCTCTCTTTAATGGAAGTAGTCAACTAATTTCACTACCCTGCTTTTTCATAGAATGATGCATTTTTTTCTCCAAGTATTAATCTAATTCCAATATTGCCATTGGATTTCTCCCATTCTTTCAGCATTTCATCTGTCAATCACAACGTACTTAGTAAAAGAAAGTTTTCTTTGCTTAACATCCCTTCAACCACTCTCGTAATGTTAAATCAGATCTCAACCATGCCACCTGTTTCAACAAGGTCTTTTTTATTGCACCTTACTGGGCCACACTCTCTCTTTGCCTACTTTTGTCTCTCATTACCTTTTTAGATCTCCTGTGCAGTTTATGCATGAGCATGTTTTACAATTGCATGTTTGGCATTAGTGTCCTGTTTCTCACTCATTTTAAAAAGTTTTCCTGTAATGATCGGAGGAGGTTTGTATTTGTAAGTCAATGAAACTCTCTGTGTATCCACCAATTCATGATTCTAATTTACTTCCTCCAAAACATTCTAGGACTTTTTGATCTTAGTCCTCCTGCAGGTACTAATCTTAATCTTTTTTGTAGCTTGTTCTTTACTATAATAATTTTACACTTGATGATATTATGATCAGTTTTCCCCAAAGACTCTGCCAAGTAATGATATTCCCAGGACTAGATTCTTCCTTACTTCAAAGGACAAAAATACACTGGTCAAAAAGAGTTCTCTTGCACATTTGTACTTGTATTATTGGCTATTTACACTATTATTACCCAAATATGATAATTTACTTCTTACATTATTACAGTTCTGTTGTTCTTCTGTCTGCAACTTGTTTGCAATTTCCTGTAATTTGGTGATATACAGTGTAGTAGTGTTGGTTTATTATTGTACCAAGAAACAGTGCAAAGTTTTTTTGTGCCTTCCAGACAGATCATGTCATATATAATAACATTGAGTTGGTAAAAAGGAAACAATGCAGAATATAGAGTTGCAGTTATAGAGAAAGTGTAGTGCAGGTAGACAAATAAAGTGCAAGGGCCATGATGAGGTATTTTGGGAGATTAGGAGTTCATCTTTTAGCATATGTGAGGTCTGTTCAAGAGTCTGATAACAGTGGGAAAGAAGATGTCCTTGAGTCTGATGGTTTGTGCACTCAGGCATTTGTATCTTCTGCCTAATGGGACAGGGGAAAAGATAGAGTGACCAGGATGGGAGGGCTCCTTGATTATGTTTGCTGCTTTCCCGAGGTGCCTGCAAGTATGTAGAGTCAATGGAGAGGAGGTTGGTTTGTGTCATGGACTGTGCTGCGTTCACAACTGTCTGTTCTACCCAAGACCACGTGAAATTGCAGTTGGCATACCAAACTGGATGCATCTGAATAGGATGCTTTCTATGGTGCATCTGTAGAAAAAATAGTAAGAGTCATGAGGGACGTGCCAAATTTACATCATGTAGGCGATGACCCTCATCTGTTGTTCCTTAATACTCCAAGCAAATGCTGTGGAATGAATTTGATTGCCCCCAGAGGCAACCAACCCACACCCACTGATCACACTTAACACACAACCACCTATTTATTATAGTGATATTTATCCAGTTGGTATAAATTAATTTACTGGATAAATCAGCAGTGGCCAATATTATGCACATCTATCTCCAGCTGAATTCGGAATGTATCATTTAAAGCTTGACTTCACTACATAAAGCTTGACTTCGCCTCTCAAAGTCTAACTAGGGCAGACACTAATAATCATCCTTCAGGCATATCTGATGTGAAAATTAAGGATAATATCAAACATGGGCACTACTGGGCTCTCAGGCTTCCAATATGAGTATGAGAGAAGTTAATGGATAGATGAAAAGTTGAAGAGGTGTCTTGTATCTACCTACAAGGGACCAGGAGGCCCTTTAGACAATAGCTAGGCAAAGTGGAAAAAGATAGCCATAGAGTTAAATACTAGCATCAAGTGCCAATAATGTGGATGCAGTGTTGCAAAAAAATTCAATAACCAAGATTATTGGATGCGCCTTCAAATCAGTTATCTTACCAACTACGCTACTGACCTCTGATTCTGCTCAATGCATTTGACCTCCATCCTTGAGCTGCCAACAATCCCTGTCAACCAGATCTCGTACATAACATTTACATTTTCTACCTCATCTTTGCACACCCGGCATGTCTGCCTCACATGAACACCTCAACCTTGTGTACATTGCATGCTATTCAATCATGACAGCATGGTATTTAAACACATTATGGATATTTGACACACCATCTTTTCTGTTGCAAGACCAGATGGCACTTAACCAGATGCAGAAGGCATGAGTTGCAGCTACATGTCCTAACTCACATGGAATGATTTCACTAATGCATTAACTTACAATCTAGCCACTTCTTTTGGGACCCTAGGATTTAGGCTATCAGGTTCATGGAATATTAATTCTCCAGTACTTTCTCTTCACTGTTATTAGTTATTTTAATTTCCTCCCTCTTTTAACCCTTTTCAAGTTCCCCTGCATTTTGATTGCAATCTTGTGTCTTCCTTAATGAAGAGGGAACCAAAATATTTGTTTAATGCCTCAGCTATTTCTTTGTTTGCCATTGCAATTTCTACTGTTGCTGTTTCTAGGGAATCCACTTATTTGCTACTCTTTTTATGTGGTTGTGGAAGCTTTTACAAGCTTTTTATTTTTCTTGCTAATTTACTCTCATAATTTATTTTCAACCTACCAATTTTTTGGTCATTCATTACTGGTTCTTAAAGATCTCCCAATCCTTAAGCTTATTATTCTTGTGGACAATGTTATGAGCTTCTTCTTTCAATCTATTACTATCCTTAACCCTCTTTTAAATTAAAACAAAACTTAGTCCAAGATATATTAGCAAGTTTGATTATGTATCTCTCATACCTGCTTTGGCTTTATTTATTTAAGTTCAAGATTGAAGTTTCCACTTGATCTGTGTCAGTCTTGAACTGCAGAAGATGGTAGAGGATCCAAAGATACTGCAGGTGGCAGTGTGCTGGTGTTAATCTACTGACAAAGCTTTTGATCTAATTTCCCAATGTTTCTTCGCATTGGCAGTCCTCTTGTCTGCAAGTTCAGGACTCGAGTTTCTGACTGATCTGTTTGCTTTGAGACAAATACAAAATTCTATCATACTGCTGTTACTTTTATTTTCTGAATAACCCCCTTAATCTTTTCCACTTTTTTGCTTAATGTGGAGGAAAGCATAGAGGTAAGATCCACAAGTAATGGGGCATAATGCATGAGTGGCCTGCAGCAAAGATAAAAAGATCTAAGGATAGTGTAGGTGACAACCTGTCAGCAAAGTGAAGTCTGGTGGGGCAGGCTATAGGATAAGGTTGCAACAAGCAATCTGCTGGAAGAACTTAGCGGGTCAAGTAGCATCTGTGGGAGGAAAGGAACTGTCAACATTTCAGGTCGAAACTCTGCATCAGATAAAGGTTGCTGGTTCACACAGTGCACAGCATGGAGGACTGGGAAGTTTGCAGTGACCAGCATAGTGACGAGTTTGTAGTAGGTTATGAATGTTGATACCCACAGTGCAGAAACTTAAGGGCTCCTCCAGTGTGGTCGACCCAGGAGAATCATTGTTTCAGTACATCATTAGTCTGCTAACAGATACTTATTGCATAAGAATTAATCTTTAGTTTGTCATTAGTAGCTAGAAAAGCACCAGATTCATATTAGCTCCTTGCCATGGTCACCAGAGAGCCACTGCCAGTACTTGCTCTACTCTGAGCTTGCAGATGTAGTTGCAACAGGTGTGAGATCTCAGTGCGAGCATCCTCTTTGGAAACTGATGTTTCATTGGTGTCTCATGTTGTACCTGAAGTTCAGTGAGGTGAGACATCTAAGACAAGTTGCTGTCTGAACACCATAAATGAATATGGCCTTCACTTGTGAGCTCTTCTCCTCTTCCTACTATTCCAGGAGATTTTTTTCTGTTCTCAATGCCATCTGGACATTTTTCCATACATGCTGTATTCTGAAGGGAATGGAAAAGAACGCTTTATTTGGTCTCGGAAAAATTGACTAGTGCTTATGCTTTGACATCACCAAATAATCTTGTACCATCTGCCACATGACTTTGAGCAGACCTTTGCAACTTGAAATAGCTATGGAAACTCTTTCCTGTTGCTGAGCACATGTTTCGCCTTGCTGTTTTAAAAGACAGCATTGACTATTGTTTTGAGCTCCAAACTAGCAGTGCTGAAGTCAATTTGCTCATCAATGCTATCAGCTACCTGTCTAGGTACTGTTGAGAGAGCTTCATTTTGCAAGCATTAACACCCACACCAATGAAATTTGCCTCATCTTTTATGTGTGCTGCTAGTGTAATTTTGGAGCAGTTGTCTTACTTTTGTCCCATCCACTGCATCATCCTTATCCAGAGCTATGATTGTTTCTTTGTTCAGTATTGGTATTTTGTTTGTCTTTTTCCTTGGAAACTTTGCCAGTGTTCCTCTTAGTGTTCCTCTTCATGCCAGTTTGAAAGCAGTTTGAGTACCACACTCTCAGAAGAAGAATATGTCACAAACAATTTCCCAGTGCTATGCATGTACTTAATATGTCACTCATGGTATAAGTTTCAGTACACTTGAAAATAAGTTGGAGCTCAAAGCTCCACACAATGACCCTCATGGAAGAGTCTTAGTAGAACTAGGCACATTTCCTTGCCATGTTATAGCTTTTTTTGCTATTTAAAGGGACTTTCTGCTGCCTTACTGACTGGCAGCCTCAGAATGGATTTTAGACTGTACAAACACTGACCAAAGTTCAAAGAGTGTGTTACAAGTAACGTTTGTTTTCAGCACTCATTCAATGGGTGCCTCAGGGTGATACTCCTGGCAGCATTCCATTACTGAAAGCTTCAGGATTAGAATGGCATATTACTCAAGGGAGAGTCTGGGAGCTCGGGGGACAGAAGCAAACACCTGCCCATTGACAAAGGTACTAATGCAAGAGAACCTTCTGAGACACCACATCCTTCCTACACCTATCTGGTAAGCAATGCATTTCGTATGTGACATATTGCAGTGTGGTCTGGTCATTCTCTTGGAGATCAAGATGACGGTGACCCTTAGCATCCTGGCCATTGGATCATTCTGGACAGCTGCAGCATCATTTCTCAATTTGCTGCTCACAGCATCAGAGATGATTAGGGTTGTCTTCTTGTGACTCTTTAGTCTTTTTTTATTTCATTGAGTGGCAAGTGTCATATTGGTCACTGGGATTTGCCAGAAATGCAGGTAAGTTTGATTCTTTTTTTGATCACCCAGATGTTTAAATTGATAGAATTTATTTCCATTCTATAAATGCACAGCCAGGAAGAGTTTCTTGATAGTGAACATCCTCTTTCCTGGCAGCTTCCATGATATTTTGATCCTGAGAGAGTCTTCAGTGGCCAACACTGCCTTGTCTTGCCTTGAAGGATAGATCATGGGGAACTCCTGTGCTTTCATGGCTGCTCACATCAGTTTATATTCTAACTACATTAGATGAGCACTAATATAACCAGAGCTACCAAAATACCAGGACGTTAATGGAAAATTGCCTCGTCAAGATGAAATTCTGTGTTCTGCAACAGTATGAGAGGCCTTGATGGGAGGTAATGGCATATATAAGGTGTTTCAGCAGGAGTTCAAAGGGGAAAGGTCTCTTTTGGGCACCATGACCTTCGCTCTTCATCACCATGAATATCCCCCTCTTTCTCCTCCTCCCTCCATTGTTTGTGTTTGCTCCTGAATCTACTCTTGCTCTTCTGAGGGAAGAACTTCGGGGGGGGGGGGGGCAGGTATCTCCCCTCGTCTATTATATCTTTGTTGGATACAATAGTTACACCAATAAACTCCACCAAGAGCATCTTTATAGTGATGCAGCAGCATGCACGGTAGTGAAGATGTATACTGTAGACCAATTCACAGGGAATGTAGTAATTACGGGTGTTAATAAGTACACCTGACCTATGCTTCTTTGCTTTTTTTTAAAGTTCAGATGCCTCCCTTCAATGTTGTAGTTTGAATGGAGTTGATAAAATATAGAGTAATCTTTTCATTGTCCTACCTTTCTGGAGGCTTGATCTCTGTTTTGGAGATGGAGTGGGTGAAATATAAATGAGAAGATGAAGATGGGTGGAGTGTATGAACAGAGTAACAGTTTATGTCTGTTTGTCTGGCTAAGTTTACCTGTATGAGCGTGCAGTGAACTTAGTGGTCAGCAGCTCACCTGGACATGTCTTGAAGTCATAAAATTTGTTGTAATGTATCTTCCTTGTGTAGCAATTCTCATTCCTGGAGGAGCAGTCTCTTACCAGACTTTCCTCTTGGCCCCCGTGACACACAAGGCCACTGTCCTGGGAAATATCTCATCTGGATGATTATATTCCTCTGTGAATCTGCGAGTCCTCTCTACCATGACAGCCACAGTATGTGTTGCTGCATCAGACTTTCATGTAGGGTGTGCCTTCTAAGGGTTGACCTCCTTTTCTGATTGCTCCATGGTAAACTGTTGTCAGCTGTGGTGACTTTTGTCTGGTCTTTGGGAATTGGAAAAGTCCCTTTTTAGTTTCTGACTGGTTGTAAAACATCTTAACGTGCTTGTATTTTTTGCTTTTTACCGATGTTTTTCCCTTATAGCAACTCACTTCGGTGGTAGTATTATATGCAACGGTGTTATAGTGCACCTTAAAAAAAAAGGTGCAATTCAATTTCCAGGCACTTTAACTCCTTCCCCCTCTTCACCAAGTTGCCACGTTTGCTAGCAAACCACAAAATGATGGATTCGCAAAACTGTGCACATAACTGAAAATATTGGCTTCTCACAATGCATTATAGGTCATCAAAAATTGAAGATGAGATGAGAAAAAAATCTGCAAACTCTTCATTGCTGCATTTCCCAATGGTGCATTATAATATCATCTCAGAATCTGCCCAGGTTAACCACATTGTCTTGCTCAATGGAAAAATGTTGGCGATGTTACAATTACCTTTGGTGATTTCAGTTATTCTAAAATTTAGACTGGTAGAAATTCTAGGCAAAATTGGTCCTGCACTATGCTATGAAGATCTCTATGGGACTTTAAGGTAGTGAATTAGAAAAGAGAATTGATGCCTTTCAAATTCACTGTTTGAGGACCACGGTATTCATTGTGTACACTGAGAATAGGACAAATGTGTCTGCCAAGCAGCAAATCATTCAAGAATTTGTAAAGTTCAGTGTAGTTAAAGGTTTTTGTGGTGCAGGTAGCTGCAGTAGAGCATTACAAGAAGGTTGGACACTGTTGACAGTAGCGTAATGCAGGGTGCCATAGAAGAAAAAGAAAAGAAGATAGACCCAAAGAGGGTGGGGGAACCAATGTTTTATTTAATGGAGTACAGCTTTATTTAATGGAGTATGTAAAGCTAATGAGGATGCCCATGGTTGCAGTGATGTGGGATTGACCAAACTTGAAAAGAGTCTGAAGTAAAGACAATATGTATTGCTGAACATAGGAATACTTTTCACTGTGGACATTAATGAGAAGAGAGTAATTAGGAAACTCACCACACAGTAGGATCAAAATAGAAATAGAAAGGTATGATGGATACTTAAATGTAAGGCTGCTGTAGTGGGTGAGGAATAAGCAGCAAGGATCGGACAGGGCTCGTGAGGAATATAGAGTAGCGAGGAAAGAACTTAAGAAAGGGCTGAGGAGAACGAGAAGGGGACATGAAGATGCTTTGGCTAGTAGGGTTAAGGAGAATCGCAAGGCTTTTTTTCTCATATGTGAAGAGCAGAAGAATTGCTAGGGTAAAAGTAGGTCAGTTTAAAGACAAAAGTGGGAGGATGGGCCTGGAAGCTGTGGAAGTGGGTGAGGTTCTCAATGAATACTTCTCTTCAGTATTCACCAAGGAGAGGGGTCTTGAT
>JARFYF010000063.1:100563599-100574765 GCA_030265395.1 Rhina ancylostomus
TGGGTCAACGGTCAGGTGTGGAAAAAAGATTGGGTCGAAAACAGAGCGGGGGGCTAGGACCGGGAGGACGAGGCATGGTTGGGGGCGGGAAGGGGTGTGGGATTACTTTTAGTGGGAGAATTCAATGTTCGTGCCGTTAGCCTGCAAGGTTCCAAGATGGAAAATGAGGTGTTGTGGAGGAGGCTGACCAGGACATTATCTCCAACACCATCACTGGCCTAATCACCTCTGGAGATCTCCTCCGCTCCCCACCCCCCACAGCTACCAATGTGATAGTCCCGCAACCTAGGATGCATTCCTCAATTCTTTCTCCACTGTATTGGTTCTACCTCTTATACTTGTGTGGAACTCAACAGTTTCATAAATTTCACCACAAATTTTTATCTTGCTTTCTAACTCACTTGAACTATCTCTGACACCTCTCTTTCTCTTTCCTTGATCTTTCCATCTCCATCTCAGGAGATTCCTAATCCACCGACATCTTCCACAAACCCACTGGTGCCCACTGCTACCTTGATTTACAGCTCCTTCCACCCTGTCTCTCGCAAGGATGCGATCCATTTTTTCTCAATCTCTCCACGTCTGCCACATCTGTTCCCATGATGAGGCTTTCCACTCCAGGACATCTGAGATGTCCAACTTTTCTAACCCGAGCTCCCCCCCAACTGTGGTCGAGAGAACTTGCACCCATATCTCTGCCATTTTCCACGCCTCTGCTCTCACCCCCACCCCTCCCAGACCCAACAGGGATAGGGATCCCTTCTCTTCACATTTCATCCTACCAGCCTACATATCCAACACATCCATCTCTGCCATGTCTGCCAATGGAACCCCACTAACAAGCATATCTTCCCTCTCCCCACCCCTTTCTGCCTTTTCACGGGGACTGCTCTCTTCATGACTCCCTGATTCACTCCTCCTTCCTCATCACCCATCCCACTCCCACCCCAGGAACTTTCCACTGACCCCACTATAGGTACAACACCTGCCCCTATGCCACCTCCATCTAGGGACCTATCCAACAGTCCTTTCAGGTGAGACAGAGATTCACCTGCACCTCCCTAAATATCATCTGTTGCATATGGAGCTCAAAGTGTGGCCTCCTCTACATTGGTGAGACCAAATGCAGACTTGGCGACTGTTTTGCAGAACACCTGTGCTCTGTCCATAACCGTGATCTGTATCTCCCCATTGGCAGTCACTTCAACTCCCCCTCCCACTCTATCACTAATATGTCAGGCATTGGCCACTTCCACTGCCAGGAGAATTCCAAGTGCAAACTGGAGGAACAGTACCTCATTTTCCATCTTGGAACCTTGCAGCCTAATGGCATGAACATTGAATTCTCCCACTTGAAGTAATCCCCACCACCCTCCCACCCAACAATGCCACTTCTTTTCTTCCCTTTCCTAACCTAATGATACAAAAGTACAGTGAATAAACTTCCCTGCATATTGGTCAAATTGCTTATTGGGATAAATCTGAAAGTTGATGGTGAAAGCGCATAGAGAAAATGGAGTAGCAAGAGCAAAAAAAAAGACAAAAGCAGAATGAGGACATCATGAAAGATCAGAATTTGAACAGGCTTTGGAGAGGGTGCAGAAGGGTGCTGCCTGGATTAGATAGTATATGTGATTAAGAGAGGTTGGACAAACTTGGATTGTTTTCTCTGGAGCAGCAGAGGCTGAGAGCCAACCTGATGGAAGTTTAGAAGATTATGAAAGGCGTAGATAGAGTAGACAGGCGGAATCTTTTTCCCAGGGTTGAAATGGCTAAGTCTGGAGGGCATGCATTTAAGGTGAGGGGGCAAGTTCATAGGAGATGTGCCTGGATTGTACCCTAGAGTGGTGGTTGCCTGCAATGCATTCTTAGTGATGGTATTGTAGTCAAACATGATAGAAGTGTTTTAAGAGGCTATTAGGTAGGCAAATGAATGTGCAGAGAATGGAGGGATAGGGACATTGTGCAGGTAGAAGGGACTTCTTTAGTTCAGAGTCAAGTTTGAGATTATTGTCATATGCACAAGTACATGTATGCACAGGTGTAATGAAGCACTTACTTGCAGCACCACCACAGGCACAGGGCATCAGATACACAACATTTACAAAAAATAACCCATAAATTAAACAAATTATAGTTAGGCATTTACTTAGTTCGGCACAACATTGTGAGCCAAAGGCCTGTTCCTGTGCTTTACTGTTCTATGAGCATGAACCATACATCTGAATGTGGTAGTTATCAATATAAGTGAAATCTAAACTGCCATCCAGATCAAAAAAAAGGGCAAGAAATATCCTCCATTCATTAACATATAAATAAAACTGGATGTAGGAGAAAAATGTAATATTATACCACAAAGATCTTCCCTAAGACATGGAAGAAGATGGCTATCCAAAAGAAAACATCCTGAAAAGAAACAATATTAAACTAATGAAGTATAGAGAAGGTAGAATTCCATAACTTTGAATGATCCAAGTCAGAGGATACACAAAGAATAATAAGTTAATTCCATTGTGCGTGTCATAAATATAGAAGGGATGGCTCTCTTGGGTCTGACAAGCTACAAGAATCCAAAGCAGAGCTCAATAAATCACAAGACTGAATAGACGACAAAAAAAACTGAAAATAGTCTGCTGAATTCCTTCAGCATTTTGTGTTTACTGATTGAAAAGTGCAGTTCTGTAAGAAGCAAAATTCACCTAATCCAATTGTACACAGGATGTTTTGTTGAAATTGCCAGTTTTGAATATCACATCATTGTTGAAACCCAAGCAAAGCCATTAAGGCACCATTTGAGCTGAAGATGAAGCCTGCAAAGGAACCTCAACAGATGGAGCAGAAGCAGTAATAGGAACTCACTAAACTGACTAACTGGATGAATTACATTATGCTGAAAGGAAAACTGAGTTTTCCTCTAAAAGATTTGAATTCAGTGATCAAAAGGGACCTCAATCCAAGTTCAGTCCAGAAGGAGTCCCATCCACACTGACAGAAACCAAAGTTTTCAGTAAGCATTGCCAGAAATGGCAACTGGAACATAAAGGCTTGATAAGGAATCTTTGCTATTTGACAACATTCACAGACCATTTGGATGATACACATTCTGATGCCCATAGCTGATCATGTCCAGATTCATGGAATAGATGACAGAACACGTGACCATGAACCTCATGAGGCTACAGAAAGAACTAAGAAGGCTAGGTTCCAACTGAAATATATCATAAAAAATAAAATGCCAGTACTTTGGAATGGTTATAAACACCAGATGGAGTGAAAACAAGCCCAGAAAATGTCACAGTTATCACTGAACTAGAAGCACCAATGTACATGATAGAACTAAAGTCTTCTCATGACAAACCAGTATACCAATTCTTTTATTCTTCTTTTACAACATTTCACAAACCTGAAAAGCATTGGATAAAACGTGTTGAATAATAACAGTGATCGCATCTTGAGTTTTAACAAGCTCAAGGAAATGATGTGCACATTATGAACCTGTTATTACTGCAACAGGACAAACAAACACCCTGTAATTTTATACCTAGAAGCCACCATTAAAGACTCAAGAACAGCTCAAGTACAAGAAAGCAAACTGATAGCATTTCCATCTAAAGCATTCACAGTAGTAGAAGATGAACAAAGTTTTTATACTGATGGGAGAAAGTCCACACTTATCTCTATAAGAGGAGGTTTATAGTATAAACTGATCACTGATTCTAAGAGTAAAGGTACCAGAAAAATCTGTGTAAAGTGCCAGCAAAAATGCAAGTATTAGTCTTTAGATTCCAGATTGAGACTTCCCTTTGAAATACAAAATAGTGCATCTACTTGTACCATTTATTTTCCTATCTCAACTGTCACCGTAGGAGAAGCGTGGCATAAGAGGTTTAGACAGGAAGATGCACTACCAAGTAAATGTGGCATCAAAAAAGCTGAGCAAAGTTGTAGATACTAATAAATACAAGAAATTACAGATGCTTTCTCAACATATGATTCAGGGATGGCCTGAAAAGATGAAATACTATCAGCATAATCAGTGATGGCATCTCACCGGAAGAAGGTGGATCCAGAAATGTTATTCTCAAAAACATGCAAGGAGCATTATTCCAGAAGACACACAAAGGCCAGATGGGTACAGGGAAATGGAAATAAGAGCAAGATCAGCTATAAACTAGAAGGGCATGCACAATGACTTTGAGGTACCATAACACAACAAAGAAAAAGTCCTGGGCATTGAGATACCACTGAGGCTGTGACATACTATGGAGCTGATTTGTTCACTTACAACCAAGAATAGTACTTCATATTGTAGAAGAAAACTGTTAAAACTGCAGCTGCTAGAATCTGAAACAAAAACAGAAATGCTGGAAGAACTCAGCCAGTCAAGCAGCATCTGTGGAAAGAGAAATTAGTTAATACTTAGAGTCAATCAACTTCCTTAAGCTGGGGAAAAAGTAGAGGGTGCACAGCCCTCAGAGCAGAGCTGGGGGAAGGAGCAAGACAGAAGATAAAAGATCACACTGAGATGGCTACATTCCCATCCAGCAGGAGCATGAAAGAGTTGAAAGCTACATTGATATAAACAGCAGTTGAATCTGATTTACAGAACAAGGGACTCCTGAGAAGTTAATGTGTAACGATGGAACCCAATTTTGTTCTGCAGAACTTAGAGTTTACAGGTTCACCATTGTGACATTGTCTTCATATTATCAGAGAGGGTACAAGTTTTTAGAGAGATCTTTCCAAACATTTGAGAGATCTCTTTTTAAGCATGGAGAGAAAATGAATCCACTATTGTTGCTTTTTTTAATGTACTTCCGAAAACTGACATGAAATCACTAGTTGAGCTACTGAGTGGCAGAATGTACAAGACAACTTTGCCAAGTAAAAGTCATCCTCCACAAGACCAAGAAATAAAACAACAACTGACTGTAAAATTAAGAGGAAGTCTACACCACAATAACACTAAATTATTGCCTGAGTTGTGAAGAGGACAACTAGTGCATGTATATGCGCCACTTATGAAAACAAAGGATAAAAAACTAAAGGTATCAATGAAAATGTTACTCCAAGATCTCACATTATCAAGTCTAAGGCAGATCAACAGATGAGACAGATCCAGATGTGTCTCTGACTTGCATCAGAGCTGATGGGAAAGGAGAAGGAGCATCAGCAACAAAAGTGATTTGTGACAATGGAACATGAAAAACTAACATTACAGAACCAAGACAATGCATGAACTCCATCACTAACCTCTGTTGTCCATGACCAATGGCTGTGATCCATAACTCCTTAAAAGTGGCAACAGCATGCTTGCCTTCATTGGTTGGGGATTTGAGTATAAAAGCTGGCAAAACCAGCAGCTGTACAAAACTTTGAGGTGACATTTGGAGTATTGTATGCAGTTCTGGTCACAACACAATAGGCAAGATGTAGAGGCTTTGGAGAAGGTGCAGAAGAGGTTCACCAGGACGTTGCTTGGATTGGAATGTAAAAGCTGTAAGGAGATGTCGGACAAAGTTGGATTGTTTTTTTCTGAAGCTTTGGAGGTTGGCTGCGACCTGATAGAAGTAGTTAAGATTATGAGAGGCATAGGTAGGGTAGATAGTCGGAGTCTTTTTCCCAGGGTGGAAATGTCAAATGCAGAGGGCATTAGCTTTAAGATAAGAGGGGGAAAGTTTAAAGGAGATTTGTGAGGCAAGTTTTTTTACAAGGAGAATGGTAGGGGCCTGGAACACTCTGCCAGAGGAGGTGGTAGACCAGATGTAATAGCAATGGTTCAGAGACACCAAGATAGAGACATGAATTGGCAAGGAATAGAGGGATACAGATCATGTGCAGGCATATGGAATTAGTTAGATTGGAATTATGGTGAGTGCAGACATGGTGAGCTGAAGGACCAGTTCCTGTGCCGTGCTGTCCTAACTCATCTGAGAAAGGAATATATAAAATCAAGTCAACAAATTGAAAATGTCAAAGATGCAGTGACACAGGCAATCGAGCTGCTGCCTCACAGCTCTGGTGACACAGGTTCAGTCCTGACCTCTGGTGCCGTCTGTGTGGAATTTGGTTTTGACCATGTGGGTTCCCCCAGTTGGTCAGGTTTCCTTCCACATCCCAAAAATGTAATTGGTCACTTTAAGTTGCCCCTTGTGTGTAGGTAAGTGGTAGAATCTGGGAAAAGTTGAAGAGAATGTGGGGAGAATAAAATGGTATTAGTGTAAGATTAGTGTAACTTGGTGCTGAATGGCCAAAGAGATCTCAATGGGTGGAGAGCCTGTCTCTGTGCTGAATGATGCTGTGCAACATTTTACCGCTGAAGTAATATCGGCAATAGAACAATGAAACGTAATCACATGGTTTAAGGCAAGTTTTAGAATTGCTTGTCCAAATAAAATTTAACAAGTGTATTTTTTCATATATACAGAAAGGAATGTTATTATTTGTAAGGCTGAGCAAGGAACTACATTTTTAGCCATGGGTATTCAATATTGTAAATTGTATCACTCACAAAGCACATGGCATGGAGTATGGAGCAATGAACAGATGGTAAATCACCAACCTGAGCCTGGCAATCTTATTGATGACCAGGCCTCTCCTCTGGAAAATCAGACGTAACTTCTAGCTTTACAGCAAGTGTCTGCCTGAGGTTTTTGAAAATGATTTGCAGTGCATTGCCAGAATGGTGGGTAATAAAAAATCCCTTGATGGAAGCCCTCAAATACAAGGCATTTTAGCTGTAAGAGGTCTGTTTCTGTTCCATTTATGTTCCATGAAAACGGGAATGCAAGGAATGGCTGATAAGGAAATTGTACAAGCATACAATTGTGTAGAAAAGTCTGGATGTGATGCGTCTCTACACAAATTCTGAAAGCAACAGGGTGAAGCTGCTCTGTAGCATGTAAACTATTTACTTACATTTACAGGATCACCTACCACTTCATCATAGGCATAATTTAATTCTGCTTCTTTAAAGACTTAATTGATTTTGTCATTTACACTGCTGGTTTATTCAAATATGCTTGGGAATTGAAATGAGCCGACTTTGCAATCTACTAGCAAATGGGTTATCACTGAAAGTGATCATGGTCTTGTTGCCTTTCCTTTACCAAGACTGTTTGCTGCCTGGTTGAATACTATTGACAATTTACAAAATTTATGTGAGGTGAGATGACCTCTGGAGTGAAGTCCCTCAAACTAAACAGCTTTATAAAATAGTACATTTTAATTTTGTTGACTTAACCATGGTTATTCCTCTTTGCAATTGGTTGTTGTATTGTTTGGGTGTTGTGATTATGGTTATTCTGAAGAAAAAGAGTTGCTCTTTGCCAGCTTCATTTTTCGATAAATACCCATATACACTAGGATTAAACCATAAAGAGTGGGAATTAAAATTACCAACAGAGATCTGAAGCAGGCTTCACTGATTGCAAAACTTCTAACAATTTAACATACCAGAGAAGCTAGAAGCAACGTTTAGGTTTTTTTTTCAATTCAGTGTTCACCAGACACGTGGCTCTGCAATTTTAGGATAAAGAATCATTCTAGGTTACTGTGCAGGTTTTTGATCCACCTTGCCTTTGTTTAATTTTTAACTGTTTTGCATGGAAGAAAATCAAGAATTGATGCAAAATAGTTCAGGGAATACTTGCCCTCACTCCTACAAATCTAAATGAGACAATTCTACCATATTGAAAGGGGCAGTGACCAGAATTAGCAACATTTTTTAATGTTGGCAGTACCCCAGCCCTTGGAAATGTGGAGTATTCCTTCTCTCAGATTTGCATCATCAAGGATCGCAATGAAATAACATCAATATCTGCAAATTCATTAAAAATGTATGTCATTATTTACAACCATGGATTTTCTGAATTTTAGATGTGAACGTGCACTCTTCTCACCCGCTGTTGTGCATAGTTTGTGTGTATATTTTGTTGTCAATATTTATATTTTAAAGTTATCATTTTTAATTGTTTTTTACAATCAAAGGATTTCAGCAGAGAATTAACAATGTTCATATGACTGTACACACATTGTTATGAATAAGTTTGATTTAACTTCACTTTAACAGAGCTTTTTTAAAAAAAAATGAAATTTACTCAGTTTCACTGACCACTGAAAAAATAAATTAAAAAAAAAATCTGGTGAACTGAAGATAAAAAGTAAAAAAACAGACCCTAGCTGTGTAGTATTGCAAGACTGTTGTATTCTAAATTCAAAATGAAATCCATTGACATCAATGGAATAAAGTTTCAAGGCAGAGTAAAAGCGCTGATTCAACTGAATTGTATGTTTAGCTACTGATCAGGATGAATTCCCAGGCATTTCAATATCCTTGTCTATTGTACTCAAATGTTTCAGGGAAATTACTGTTGGATTTTATTTTGCACAAGCAGCACATGCCATGAAGCCTGCAATCATTCTCAGGCCCCAACAACATGGTAACTATTTTTAATTTGGTACAATTCCAGGAATAGAAAAGGATATTGTTGGTTCCCAATTGGACATATAAACTCCTTACAGCAATGTGATATCTTGTATTAATAGAAGGAAGTTCCACTTCTGAGAGTGGAGCTGACAGTCAGTGTGAATAGGTGTTATGAGGGAGCTGCTATCATTCTTACATTGTGAAGGCATCACACTGGATTGGTGTCTTCAGAGAGAAATGTAGATCCTGGAAGGTAATGAATACCCCTGTAGTTGCTTTATAATAAGTGTGTAGGATAACAAGATTATTGGAATAGAATTAATTGGGGTGTGGTGGTGGGCGGGGGAGGGAAGTAAAATTGGAAGTAAAATCAGAAAGACAGAGCATGGGTTTCAGTGAGAAAGAGGGAGGATTAAGAATAAAATGAAAAGAAGCTACTTATAATGTGTTTAAATTTGTTTGTGTTACATTTATAGTACAGAATAACTATTTGCAATACCTTTTTATTTTAAATATTTCAATTTTCAGAGCATTTGATTGAATCCAAGATCACGGACACAATTATTTCCAAGGACTTGCTAGTTACCTATATTAGCTTCATTCCTCACCATTACTTTCAAAATATTCTTTAACATTAATTAGACTTTCAGTTTTGCTATAGTTTTCATTTTGTAACTCCATTCAGGATTAGTTTATATCACATTCTTTGCCTTCCATTTCACAATAGATTTATGATGTGATCATTGAGAATCTTCATTGAAAATTTCAAACAATACTACTATTAACAATAACAATCAAGCACTTATTATTAGTTGATCGGTCAGATGTCATGAGGATTCTTTCATCTGATGGTCACAAATAAGGTTTATTAGTGCTGAGCTTTCTAATGCTGTAGTTATATCTATATCTACATCTATATATCTATGTACATATAAATACATACATATGGGAAATGAACAATTGTCTCCATTCAGGAGTATGCAGAATTGACAGATCATTTTTGATTTGCTGCCATGCTGTTATTTTGAGCTCAGTACTTCAACATGCACCCTCTCTTGACCTTGCATGGTAAAGATTCAATTGCTATTAAATTGCCACCTATGATTTTTAAAAAGATCTTCAACCTCAGGTTAGTTACAATTTGATTTCTTGTAGCTGTTGCTATGATTTTGTATCTAAATGTTAGATCTTGTTTCAGTTCTTTCAGATTGCAGAAGTCTACAGGGAACAGTGCAGCAAGGCTAGAAAACAATATGACAACCTAAGAGATATTGCACAAACCTGATGTTGGTGCTTTATTAGTCATTGCTCTCAGAATCCACTGTGTCCAGCAGAAGGCCATTTCCATTTGGTATTCTGACAGTAATGATCCAATTTGAACCTTGGTGAAGGATGTGGTCTGAGATGTCTTTGCTTAATTAATGCTAACTTGACTAAAATCACCCACAACTAAAATCTTGGAATTAGATTGTATTACCAGAGATTAAGAAGATACTGTGGCAATGGGTCAGTATTTATCCTCTGTGGAATATAAGTACTTCCAATGGGTGGTGTCTCAGCAATCCTAATAATCTGGCGATAAATTGCTGGAAGGATTTGAAACTCTCACAACTTCTTTGAGTGCTGGTATTCTGTGCCATCTAGCCAGCTGTGTGTTTGCATTGTTGTTAGCTGACTCTACATGAGATCAAAATTGCAGGATCATGTAATGGTATCAACATTTAGGCCTTCGAGTCTTTGTCAACTCTCTGTAACAGCAATGCACCTAGTCCCATTTCCCCATCATTTCACTGTTACACTATTTCTTTCAAATACTATACTTCTTATTGGTATTTACCAGGAAGAAGGATATGGAAGCTGGAGAGTTAAGGGAGAGGTATGCAGATATTATAGAACATGTCTGTATTAGGAAAAATGAAGTGTTATAAATATTAGTGCACATAGGGTAGAGAAATCTCCGGGGCCCGATGGGATTTATCTGAGAATGCCAAGGGAAGTAAGGGAGAAGATAGCTGGGGGTCTGACAGATTTTTATATCTTTGTTAGCCATAGGTGAGGTACTAGAAGACTGCAGCATAGCTAATGTTGTTCCTTTGTTCAAAAAGAGTGGTAGGAATAAGCCTTGAAACAACAGGCTGGTGAGCCTTATGTCAGTGGTAGGGTTGTTGTTGGAGAAGATTCTAAGGGGTAGGATTTTTGTTCACTTGGAAAGGTAGAGACTGCTTAGGATGAGTCATCTAAGGGTTCTGTGCAGGGGAGATCGTGTACCATAAATCTGATTTGAGTTTTTTAAGGTAGTAAATAAGAAAGCTAATGAAGGCGGAGTGGTAGGCATGATTTATATGAACTTCACTAAGGCTTTCGACAATGTTATGTGTCGTTGGCTGGTCCAGAAGGTCAAAGCACAGGGGATCTGAGTTGTTTGGATTGAAAATTGACTTGGTGATAGGAGGCAGAGGGTAGTGGTCAATGGCTGTTTGTCTGATTGGAAATCTGTAACAAGTGATGTATCACAAGGATTGGTGCTGGGATCTTTATTATTTGTAATGAGCTGGACAAGAATGTAGGTAGTCAGATTTGTAAGTTTACAGATAACATGAAAATTGGAGTCAAAGATAGCGAAAAAGGTTTCCTGAAGTTATAACAGGACTTAGATCAGCTTCAAAATTGGGTGGAGTCATGGCAGATAGAATTTAGTTAGGATTAGATAGACATCATGGTGTGCATGGATGAGGTTG
>JARFYF010000063.1:100620317-100632264 GCA_030265395.1 Rhina ancylostomus
ATGGTGCTGCTGCTCCTGCAGCGCTGCTGGTGGTTCGCTTCGAGAGAAACGCCCGTGTGACGCGTTCAGCTCAGCAACCCGCTGACAATCGGAGCAGGAGCCAGAGGGAGTCTGCTGCCCTGCAAATGTAAACAGAGGCGGGTGGATAAAGTAGCAGAAAGAAAGGAGCCTATTTATGTATGTCCTGATCTTGTATATGAAAGCTAATTCCGACGTGCAGGGAAGGTGCTGCAGGTAAAACTCCATATTTGACTAGGTTATAGTGATGGAGCTGGTAGCGATGAAGCTACAGAGACGATGGCCCTGACGGAGACGGGCTCCGCGATGTTCATCTGCTGGAGGTAAAACCCGGCATGAACATTGCGATGGTGAAGGTGGTGTTCGCCGCACGTATTTATGGATTGAACGCAGCGATTCTTTTTTTCGCTTTGTACCCGGGTCGTTTAACGAAACTCTTTCTCTAACCCGGTTTGCTCTGGACCGGATCGCACGTACGTTTTATTTCAATTTTTTTTTTGTTTGCCATCGTTTCTTTATACGCTGGTGAAATATGAAGGGGTGGGAGATGCTGCTTTGTGTTGATGTTATCAGCAGGATAACCCGTTTCAAGAAAAAAAAAGGCATAGATCAGTCTATATATCGGATGTATAATTATGAAAAAAAATAGAATTTGATATTTAAAAGAAAACCCGGCTGACATGGAAAGGATTTTCTGGTGATGAATACAACAGCATGAGTAGATTTTTTTTGAAATGTTTCAACCGAGGATTCCCTTATTAGCTCAGGCAATTTTCATGGTGTTATGGTTTAGAAGCTGAAATTAGCTACAATTTATGGTGAAATGGTCATTAACAGATCGAGAGGGGGGTAGTGGAGAGATTGTTAACACCTTGCAAGAATATTTTCTCTAATTAGCGTTTCGTTTAGTATGCGACTGTAAGAACGTTGTAAAGGGCCCATTATTTTTTTACAGAACTTGAATGCTTCAATGTACATGTATTAAATTTTAAACCAAGTACAGCCGTCATTTTCACTTGTCAAAATAAATAATGAATTTATTTTAATCCTGTGACCAAACGATATTTCTGGGTATTAAAATCGATTTTGATATCCAGAAATGTAGTTAAAATATATCTGCATAATTGGTTTCATTATACCCTGTGTCATTGTGCTTCGTATTATATGTATGCTGGTTCTTGAAACTGACCCATTCATGCCGAATCCTGGATCAAATGAGTTTACGATTCATGTTAACTTGATATTCCCAAAGAAATTTTTTTCATGGTATAGTTTACTCATGTTTGGTTACGTTCCGTAATCAAGATATTAAATAGCTCGTCGAAGGTGGGTAATTAAAAGGTAAGGTAGTAAATGATTTCCCCTGGTTAAATAAAATCACAATTTCACACTGTATGTCATTTGGCAGAAACACCTGTAGGGATCGCCCTGCGCTGAGTGTGTTGGGAGGCGGATTTTCTTCCCCTGGCGGAGATCACAGCCTTCCTCAATGTTATTAATTGCTGGTACTTGCTGGCAAATATTTTGGAGCGTTAATTAGGCATATAGGTTCAACGCAGGGTCGATATAATCGTTTTGAGACTTGAATGTACTAACTTGAATATTAAATAGTGATATATTTAAAAACAGATACTTCTAAGCTTGGATGTGAGTGAAAAGGAGGTTGCTGCATGCACATTTTATTTAAATAGTGACTATACTTTTCATAGTAACGTTAGAATTTTACACGCAGGCTACCAGGTACTTATTTTTTTCGATCCCTGTTCCTGCTGTGATGAAGTAATAACTATACTGTTGGTTTATCAGGTGACATGGCGTAAATGAGGATTTTCAGCGATGACCACAAGATGCTTCTCAATCGGTGTTCTCTTTCTCTCTCAATTGTTCCTAACAGGTTGTTCAATGCAATTGTTTGTGTGACACTTTGGTTTACAGGTTTTTTGTTTTGTTTCACTAATGTAGTTGTGGTGTTGTAATTATTATAACGGAATTGTCGTAAGCAGCTATCCTCAGATGTGCTTTGTTAAGAAAATTATTCGTTGCCATCATTCTCTTTTCATTACTTTATGAATTTTAAGTAGGGATAGAGAAGAATTGAGCAATTGCTGTAACACTTCCAGTGTAGTGGAAAAAAAATCAAGAATGCAATTTGCTGAATTTTAAGTTATCACTTCCTTTAATATGTTATGTAATGTAATCTGTAAAAAAAAGTGGTGTATATTGTTTTATTTTTGGTTTTAACATTATTTTAACATTATTTTCCAAAATAATCAAATTTTGTAGCTACCTGTATAAATTGCTTTGCTGAATAAGGAAAAGTAAGGATTTTAAAATCTGACAGTATAGAAATTTTGGCTTCATGGGTTAAAGATGTGAACAAGCAAAAGAAACAATAAAGGAAATATTTACATTCATAATGTATTTTTGGCTGAGTTGCTTTACAATTAGTGAAATTAATTGTTTTGTAATAAGAGTTTGAAGTTTCCAGTGCATTCATTATTGTGGAGACACTGGGAAATGATTTATTCCGCAAGCAGCCCTCTACAGGGAATCTATCACGTACATTATTGTAAAATGGTTTTAAACTGAGTTAGGGGCCATGCAATTATTTATTGCTTTCATTTCTTGCAGATTGCGAGTTGTGCTGATGCCGCTATAAACACTGGAATCACAGTTTGGCCCTGAAAGGAAGACTTGCTGATAGGCTTTGCATGTCAAGTGGCTTCTGAGCTACTTGACAGTTTATAGTTTTCAGCACCACTGGGAAGCAGGCAGCCCAGGAAACCATCAGTTATGACTCAGTGTGTCTGTTTTAACATGGTGGCGTGAATCTGAGGATCTGTATTGGGAATCTGCCTCTCAGATCGGGTTTCGTATTTTAATGGGATTACCAAAGGGAAATACGCAAGTAAATCCAGAGAAAAGTCATCTTTTGGATCTGCATCAATTAGTTCCATCTCCAGAGAAAGTTTAAATACTATTTGTTTTCTTACCCGGAGCAGCAAAGAGCTAACAGAGTAGTCTGATCACTAAGGAAAATCCATTGTGAATATGGGATACCTAGAACGTTCCTTCTGCTGAATCACCATATGACATCCCTAACCTAAAAAGTAGTCAACAAAACTGCAGGAGAGCTGCTTCACCAATTCTCTCCAATTTGGATTCAAAAAGAATACATTCTGCAGCTTGCAGCAAATCTACATATCAAGGTACATCTTATAAATTGTCTATAATCTGTACATTAACCACATTTATTACAATGGCTTTTGTCATCAAGAAGAAAGGTCATTTGCTTTGGTTTGGCCTACTTTTTGGATGCCTTGTTAACCTTGGGGTCAGCCTAGAATTTACCGGAGCTGGAGGGCAGTGGGCAAGGTTCCCGAAGTGGAATGCATGCTGTGAAAGTGAGATGAGTTTTAACATGAAGACCAATATTTCCAGTAGTCTATTGGTGTACTTTGATGATGAAGGATTCTGTGATTTTCTAGAACTCCTGATTGTGGATGGATACCTTCAACTTCGCTTTTCAATTTTCTGTGCTGAACCAGCTGTTCTACAGTCAGATACTAAAGTGAATGATAGTCTCTGGCATACAATAGTTATTCAGAGGAATTTCAAGAAGACAACACTAATAGTAGACAAAGAGGTCAAGACAGTCGAAGTGAAATCAAAGAGACGAGATATGACAGTCTTTAGCAAATTGTACATTGGTGGAATTCCACCAGAATTTCATTCGTCTGTGCTGTCATTAACATCAACTTCAGTAGGAAGTCAAGAACCATTCCAGGGATTAATAACTGATCTCAAGGTTGGAAATGGGACCACTACACTCATTGATGGTCAAGGAATCAAAATGGATGAAAACTACCTTTGCACAAATCACAGTCTGTGCTTAAATGGTGGAACCTGCTCTGTTGTACAAGAGAAGGCAATTTGTGATTGTTCTCATACTGGCTTTCAAGGAAAAGACTGCAGTGAAGGTAAGATGACTACAAGACTATTTGTACTAATTAATTATTACACATTTTGACAGTTGTAGGGAAAATTATTGTTCTAAGATTAAGCATGGAGAAAATTATTCATACATACTGCATTTACTTTACTTTATTCAAACATCTTCAAAGATAAATTGATTTTTATTTAACTTTATTCCTAGGTCATTTAACTGACGTTTTGAACTTCTGTATATTTGCTGTCAAAGGTTTATAAGCTCTATAACATTTTTAAGCTGAACCATGAATGTAAAATAGCTTGTTCTATATATTAAAAAAAGGTCAAAATCCAGCATCAGAATAATTGAAGAATAGTGAATTATCAGATTAGGTAAATAATTTTGACACAGGAAACTTGATAACTTTATTTCTAAATCCTAGTTTTATAAAGTTCAAGCTGGTGTTTTCTTGGCAATGTCTCTAAAACTTTACTGAAATACTGCCAAATCTCTGATTATATATTTTTTTGAATATCATCCATAATTTTTGCCACACCATGCCTTTGCTTTATGAAATGCAGAGAGTGCTTATGTTTTGTTAAGTTCCATTTGGCTTAATGGATAACATTCATAAATTGTTTCAAAAATCATTTTGTTTAGAATAGCAAAAATAAAACTAAAGAAGCAAGAAACAATCCACATAATTTAATTAAACAATAAAATGCCATCCTTTAATTTACAGATTATTTGGATATGCAAGATTACTTCTTTTGGCATTCACTAAGTAATCCAAAACTTTGATTTTTTTTTCCATATTATAGGAACAATTTTTTTCATTTTACATCTTTCCTATCCAGTTCTAACATTCTTTTGATATAAGGAACATGAATTTGAAATTTGTAAAAAAAAAAAATTCTATGAGCTTAATTTTTTTGCACTTGCTCTAATGCTTCCAACTGGTTTACTTTTTAATGTGAAGAAATATCATTATTAAGTACTGATTTCCCATTTGGATACAGAAGCTCACTTGTTGACTTGTAACCCTGTGGGTCTTTTCATATCATTATTTAATGTTACTGAGGAAGGAAAACTGTATTAATTAGATTTGGCTGTAATTTTTGTTCACCTTGAAATGTAATCATGTTGTTAGATACTCCAAGTCAGGTACATCCTGATGCATAGCCAGACCCACCAATAAATGTTTCGGAAAAATGAACATGTGCCCATTAGGAAATGTAATCATAATTTCATGAAGTATTAGAAGATGAGGAAAGTACCTCCCAAAAAGCTGCTTCTCTGTTACGGGAATATTATGATGATTATTTTCTTCAAAGAAGTAATGAGAATTGGAGATGCAATTTTCCAAACCAAGTAAGAGGTAAAGAATCTAAAATCAAAGATTAAGTTGCATCTTTTCTATAAACTTTATCCTTATTTTAAAAAAATATTATTATGTACCTATAACATTGCCACTACCAGTTCATGCGGAAAGATTGCCAGCGATTTATTTTGCCATTTATAATCTACCATTACTGCAAGCAGGTCATATTTAAAAGTATCCATATTTATTTGTGGTATTGGCCTAGTATTTTTCTAAGCACAAAGTAGTATGGATAACCTCTGGTATCAATGCAGCCATCTTTGAATTATGTTTATCCTTTATGTTAGGTATTGTTTCAACTAATCCTATTCAAAGGAAAACAATTTTTTAAGGGGAGACTAATTTCCACATAGTTTGATCATTCATTTTTGAGTATAAAAACTTGGCATAAATGTCCTCAATCAATTTCTTAGTTCTATAATTACCTATCTCTTATTTTCATGCATGATCTTAATTATAAGTTGTCCCAATTATATTTTGCATCTAATTTGTGTGGTCATTAATACTGTGGGAATAAATACAACTTTTCTCAAAAACTACTAATGAACTTAATAATTACAAATAATTCATGGTTGTTAATTGAGCAGTGAAACTGTAACTGTGTAAAGGTTATTGTAAAAAGAAAACACTTGAATGAAAACTATGACAATCCTTCAATGTTCTCCTTACACTGATAGCCATAGTAGGGTCTTGCTCAAACTAAAAATAGTTTATGTGGAGCCCACCAATCCTCAATTCATTGATTATTGATTTTTGTTTTCTTGCAATTTTTCCCTATCAGTTGTTCTTGAGCACTCAGGGGTATTATCTTGCTGGGCCTGAATCTATCTGTGCCTATGTGTGATTTAAATAGCATAAATAACACAAAATATTGTCAATTATTACATGATACGAACTATAATGTCACTAGGATGATGGAAGTGCTCATGGAGAGAAGAATGCTAGATTGAGAACAAAGAAAAAAATAATGATCCTCATTTCAAACTTTAAACAATATACTGGTTCTAACAAAAGAAGTACCACAATGTGTAAAGGAACAACATAACAGAAAGGGAGTGTAATGTAGGAGTGAATTAAGTAGTTCACTCTGGCAAAACTAATTAAATACCAACTCAAGAAGATAATGTAATAAGTATCTGAAAATGAGACATAAATGTACTAGAGAATGAAAATGGATAATTGTAGACATGGTATTCAATTAAAATTGCAATATGAAAGATTGAAATAATATGATCATAACACTACACATTGAGAGTAACTTTACAAGTTGCACTCATACAGTCAGTATGATACACTATATGTAAAATAGCATCTATTAGATATTCTAGTGTAATTATTATACCATTGTTATCAGTTTACTCTTACTATCTCCTTGGTGATGCATAATGTATTTCTTGTTTGCTAAACTCCCCTAACACCAGGCTAAACCTGATGTAAAGTGTTCTGTTCTCAATTTCATTTCGATATTTGAGGAAAGTTGAGTGAATTTCTGATTCAAGATTGGAATAAGTGAAATTTCTGCTCTTATGTTTTGCTGATTTCATTACTCCACTTAGAGGTGTAGAAACTCAGCAGCAGTAACAATGGGAGAGTAGCCCATTGATAATATTGATCCACATTCAATATTTTTTTTATCTGTAAAGTATTTTTTCAAAGTAGAATGAGTAAAGTCAGGAATATTGCCCATAAATTGCTCAAAACCAAATATCTCATAGATGTTATTTTTAAGAGAAGTCTGGTGTTTCAAAGGTGTTCACTCATTTGTATTTTCATTGCAAAATACACTTCTTTTCTGCAACTTCTGACTTTGTGTCTATTTTCCTGTTATGCAGCAGAATGTTTTGTAAGCAACAGTTCTCGTCACTTGTTGTTTGCCAGTGATGTGCTCCATTTTAAATTATAGCATTTGTTCAGTTGCTTTCACAAGAAAAAGTATGATCTCTTAAAGACTACAATATGTCACCAATATGAATTGATAAAATGAAGGTGGGGATAATCTTTACGCCTTGTGAAGAATACGATTTCAAAACCATATGATTTATAAATGATTTTTATATGAAACCATACGATTTCAAAACCTTATATGATTTCAAAACCATAAGATGAAATAATTGCATGTTGTGGTTTATGAGCCAATAAGGTGAACATCACAAAGTTTTCTAATTGAAGAAAATAGGCCATTCCCTTCCCCAAAATAAACTTCCATTTGTCATTTTTATCCATTGTTGATAGTTCATATAAATTATATATGTACAGAGATGAACTAACTGTCCATCTTTAGTTTCCTGAGATTATTTCTTCTGTTATAACACATCCAGTTTGTGCAATTTTCATTGAAGAGTCTGAATTAATTCATGATTTTGCATGTGATGATCACAGGGATTTGCTAGTTGATTATTTTCTGTATAGATGATTGTGTTTTATTTATATTATGAGTGATGAACAACACTTGATTTTCCACTTTAAATCTTTGTGGCAGTAATTGTGAGGATAGATGAAATGGAAACTCAATGTATAACTGATGTGTTAGTTGTAGAGTGAACTGCAAATTGGATGTATACAGGGGTTACAAACCACAATCTGTGTGTCATTAATAGGTTGATTTGTGAAGGATGTGCTGTTTCTTAATGGTGCAGTGGTTTTATGATTTTCTAATGTAAGAAGGTGGTTAGGTAAAAGTAATGATTTATTATCCTCAATTTATAGTAAAATATTTCTGAAAGAATATCAAAATGATTAAAAAACACATAAGACATAGTATCATTTTTCATTTCAGATATTTTATTTAGTTACATGAGCCAAGCCTTTAGTCAAATGATTTGAAAGCTTCTGTTACATATTTTGCATTGACAAATGATATGCTTTGAATTAGAGTTATGGATTTTTCCTGATAAAGCAGATTATTTGCCAGAAACATTTACTGTAATGCACATTAGATGCTTATAATATTTCTGCCTTCCTTGGCATCCACAGCTAATAGACTATTTGACTAAATGGCACATGGGGCCATTAGGAGACAGGAGGTTTCACGGAATAAAATCTTAAAATACAAATGACACATGTAGCCCTGTAGCAGAGAGGTGTTATTTATATTTGATTATAGATGAGCACTTGTAAGTTAAATGGCAAATAAATCATCAGATGTGTCGGACGACATGATTACAAATGATGCCAGTTTAGTTTTCTCAATAGGCAGTTTCTCAACATTGCTGTTTACAGATTTTTTTATTTATCAGCTCTTAAATGAACAAAATAAGCCTTTCATTGCCTCGTTATAATTGTGGTGGAAGTGTAAATTATTGGTTATGCAGTATGTTTTGCTTTAATTAAGTGTATTAACATTCAAATGATTGGCAATTTGGTATTGCAGTTGGAAAGTCACATTATGCATACGGTATTTTGTTTTCTTGAATAAGTATGTTTATAGCCAAATGACTAGTAGCTAGATGTTGTTAGAGATTTATTGAATTAAACAAACAGATATTAATTGTATTGCTTATTATACAATGCAGAGGGTTGACATTTAGGGTGTTAAACATGCTTTCAGGAATTGGCCCAGATATTGAATGGCTTTTGACAATGTCCTCTGAATAGTGTAGTAGTATATATTATACATTATGCCCTTCCATTCCTCTACATAAAAGTGGTTCAGCTGTTTAATAAATTATCTGAACATTTTGTTTTTGCAAGTCTATGGTAACATTGAATACTTGCCATAATAACAAAATGACCAGTAGAAATGTTTTTGCTTCTAAAGAAAACGCAATTTAAGGGAGAAGTTGTAATACACTTGTACAAGTAAGGCACTGACTTCTGGATTTTACACTTGGAAGAAAAGAAGTAAAGGGGTAAAGTGATGTAGTAGTGAGGTAGAATTAGGTTTCTTCAGCTTACATGTGGAATCTGGCATCTTGTCTTTGGATGATGTTGCCAGGAAGCAGTCTTTATATGAGAAAGAGCCTCGGGAGAGTCTAACTGCTGTGATGGGAAGAGAAACCCTAGCCAGAATTCCTCTGGCTATAACTGAGAACAGTCCTAATAAGGAAAGAGAGGCTTTTATGTAGGATGGTAAGTTTAACCATCCAAAGCTGCAAAGAGATTAAGGAGGATGAGGAAGAATGGTGCAACCACAATTCCAGAAAATGTCATTAAGATATTAAGGTATTGTAGTGATGTAACAGGTAAATACGTCTGGATATGGAGCTTTATTGAAAACAGGCATTGACAAAGGGATGAAAGCTTGCAGGGAGGTCAAGAATGAGTTTTTTTTTTGATGAATAGAGATGCTGGCAGATTTGAATGGAGGATGGTAAGGAAGGTAGTAAGGACACCTTAAAATACATCTCCAAAAAAAATACAGAGGCTCAGAAAAGTGAGACTTTATAAGCAAACACCACAGCTTTTGGGTTGAATGTGCTTGTTTAGTCAAAGTATTGCAGTAAGAAAATTCAGAAACTGTAATATTTTTGGTGTACGTGCAACTTTCCCCTTTTGGGTTATTCATTTTTACAAAGACACATTTCTTGAAAAGTTCCCAGTATCTCTACCTGAACTTTTATCTTTCCATATGTTATGGAGCTCCTCAGATTGCAAACTGTCCACAGTAGGTGGTATGGGAAAAACTCTGACTCAAAATGCAAAGCTTGAAAGGTGCCCTTGGCTTGTAGTCTGTGGAGTAGGTAAATACTGTAGTAGGCCCCCACTCTAAGGCAGTGGGAATGAATACATCCCACTGTCCTAGAGTGAAGACTTACAGTATGTGCAGAAAACTTACAAGGGGAGAGCAGGGAGGAGCCAGACAAACATGTCTAGCTGAGGGCTGGTAGGGTAGAAAGGGGATTATGAGTGGAGAAGGGGAGAGAATCAGTTGATAGAGAAGAGAAGATGGTGTGTGAAGGGAGAGGAAGATTCTAGAGGTTGTTTTCTCAGTTTCACACGTCTATCTCCCCATTTCCTTTGTCTCTCCCCTTCCATCTCTCCTTCTCCACAAAACTCCCTCTGTCACATCCCTCTCCTAAACATTTCACACTTGCCATTTTCTCCACTCTCTCCCTCCAGAGATGTATACATCTCTTAATCTGTTGCTTGTTCTTTCTCCCCAAACCAGAATTTGCTATTAGTGGCAAGTCACCTGTGCTTACCACTAAACCATTAACAGTTGTACCAACAATGTGTTTGCCTTTTCTTGAACCACTGACGTGTAGTTGGTGCTCCAAACCATCTCAATACAAAATAATGAAGACCTTCACAATAGCATCATGAGTTTAGAATAGAGCATAGAACAAGCCTCACCCACAATAAAGCTGGAGAAACTGACAGCTGGTAATGCCTCCAGGTGTTGCTGTCAACAACTTTGCATAGCTGATTTTCAGAAATATTCTAAAATTCCACAAAATCAGTCAGGTAATTAGAATAATAAATTGTGGAACCATTCAGGAAACTAAATATTTTAGACTTGCTCTATGTGTAATGACACAGGATTACTTAATGATTTCATTAGTAAAGGATCCTTAAGGGAAGAGTGATCGCAATGTGCTAGATTGTCATTTTCGGTTTGAGTGTGAAATGGAGTGTCTTAATACAACCATGATGTTTTGAAGATGAGCATTACCAATATGAAATGGGGAAATAGATTAAAACATAAGAGTATAGGTAAGTAATGGCAGACATTTAAGGTGATATTTTATAGTTCTTAACGAAATATATTCCATTAAGAAATTCAGACTAAAGAAAGATCATCCACTTCCGGCTAATTTAGGAAGTTGAAGATGGTATCAAATTGAAAGTAAAAGCATATAATATAGTGAGAATAAGTAATACATCAGATGATTGGAAAAATTTTAGAAACCAGCAGAGGATGCTTTTTAAAAAAAATACATATAGAAGGAGAAAAAATGTTGTCCAAGTAAATTGGCAAGAAATCTAAAAACAGACTGCAAGATCTACAAATATATGAGAAGAAAGAGGTCAACTAAGGTTGAGGATGACATTGGGGAGTTGATAATGGGAAATACGGAAATGGCAGAGAAGTTGAACTTGAAGATTCTATCTTCATAGCTTAGTAGAAAATTTAGAATCACTGGTGCGCTCAAAAGTGAGTGTGAAGGGATTGCTATCACCAAAGAAAAGATGGTATGTCAATTAATGGGACTAAAGGCTGACTACATCCTTGGATCTAATGGTGGACATCCTAGTCTCTTAAAATAAATGGTTGCAGAGATGGTAGATGCATTGGTTGTGATCTTCCAAAGTTCCCTAGATTCTGGAAAACTGCAAATGTAACAGCCAAAATGATTCACAAAGTTAAAGAATCATACAGCACTGAAACAGGCTCTTAAGCCCACCGTGTCCAGCCCATCCATCGATAACCCAAATATATCAGTTGGCTTTACTTGCCCTTGATCCATAGCTGCCTAAGCATTGGCAATTCAAGTGATCATCTAGATACTACTTAAATGTTGTGAGAGTATCTACTTCTACCAACCAGCCAGCAGTTTTGCCCGGATTCCAGGCTTTTCACCCTCTCGGTGAGAAAAAAAATCTTCCTCAAATCCCCTCAAAAGCTCTCCCCTGTTATTCTAAACCCATGTCCTCCAGTTTTTGACATCTCTATAAGG
>JARFYF010000063.1:100694466-100705935 GCA_030265395.1 Rhina ancylostomus
ATTTAAGAAGTTTCCAGATGAGCACTTTGTATCATTAAGGCACAGAAGACTGCAGACTAAGTGCTGGTATAGTAAAGCTCAATGTTTCTGTCCATTGGAGCCAGTGAATATTTAAATAATTATTTCAAAGTTTTTGCACTGAACTTTATGGTTCCAAGACCTCCCTAGGTTATGAACACCCAACTTATGGATACCCCCGTACATACAAACAAGCGCTTGGGAGACTGGTGGAATGGATTTGCCTGCTTCTGGGGGGCTGCAGACATCTTCTGCTGGGTGGGAATGGGGCAAATCTGCATGCCTTCTCAGCCCATCCCCCACCTGAGTTGCAAGAATTGGGAGTTGGGTGGAGCTGAGCAGAGCTGGAAGTGCAGCATAGACTCGCTTGCTCAGTCACTGAGGCAGTGAGGCCAGCTGGCAGCAGCTCTTCCCACGCCTCCTCGCTTTCCCATCACAGCTGTTTTTTGTGATCCACCCACACACACTGTTTCTGTTCATTTCTGACTTACGGACAGTCCTGGTTACAAACAGTTCTTGGGAACTGAGCCCAGTCATAACCTAGGGACTGCCTGTATTTAATAAATAATTTTAGCTTTATTATGTGAGATTTGTATTCAAAATAAACCCACCCTCTCCTCTTAGGTGCACATGGTTCATATAAATCTACCCCCAAAGCATTCAGCTTAGGGCAAACTGTTCATTTTGATAGAAAGGCAAATTTCATAGAATGATACTCAAACTCTAATCCTGAAGCCAAGAATTTTGTGGTATTGGTACAAGAGTAGTGAATAGTAGCAATGGGGATCTTCATCTGCAATGACAGGAAAAGAGATCAAATTAGATGTTGTATAGCATTGACTGAAAATCTTGCTTTTTTGTTTCTCTGATGAAATTGAGAGAGAGAAAGGTTCAAAGAAATGGCTTATATGTGTCTCTGGAAAAGTGAACACCATCTCTGTTAGAAACAGGCGCAATATTGGATTGTTTATTGAGAATAATCCTAGTGTTTTTATTTCCATTTTCCCATTTAGAAGGAGAGCTCCACTATTTCAATTGATCGTTTCAATACAGTATTTTTTTTCAGAAGTGACATAGAAGAGTTTAATATTCCATTGAAACCAAAAAGTAATCATTATATTTTCAATTAAATATATTTGCATAACTTTCAAGGTGACTACTCTTGTCATTGCAGCTCTCTCAAACTACAGAGCAATTTTAATTTATCTCAACCTTATATTTGCATCCAAATAACATATTTATATTATTTAGCTCATGGAAAGAGACAGTTTTCTCAAAAGTAAGAGTTTGGTTCTCATTGTATTGGTTTGAAAATAGTACTGTGCTGAACTAACTTACAAAAAATGGTATAAATTTACATCTACTTTCATAGTTTAAGGAGCGTAAAGTCTGTTGGAATCCTTGCTTTTGGTTGCTGCCCAAAGAAGGTTACCCAAAATTTACATGCATCAAGTAGGATTGCGATCTATTGTGACATCTTCAAAATCAAGTAGTCTGGGGACTTCCAAGACTTAATTCATCATCACTGACCATTCAAGCAGTAGTGCACTTTGTGAAATCATAACCTGGGACATTGAAAGCAGAACTGCAAGAAGACAGCAAACTAAAGTCTCACTGTCATTAACAAGTAGATTTACCAATTTAATTTCAGTTTGATAATTGGATAAATTACTAGAAAATGAAGCTCCAAGAGGCAGAGCAATTCTACTTTTTCTCATGCCTAGAGGTGTTCTTGGTCATCAAACAATTGTGCATTATACTAAAGGCGGGAACTTTTTCCAAGGCCTCTGTTGATTCTTGACCTCTACAACCTGTCAGGGAAAGACTTCCACTGAATTCCATTCTAACTCTCTTAAGACTTAAGAGAGCTTTCTGCACCTTAAGACTGGATAAACATGTAAAGAGCTGAGGACCCTGTTTTGGAAATCCTGTTCTTGTTGCATTGTGGTATTAAAAAAAACACATCTCTTATGAAGTGGGCCATAGCATTCTGCTATGTGTGCTAGTCAACATCTTGCCTTCTGCTGGATGGGGAGCTGAGCTTTTGATGTTCCCATCAAGTACAATGAGGCAATGTGTTCCTATTATTAACATTCAAACACATAAGCAAAGGGAGTAATCTTGACTTTGTGGTATGGCATAAACTGGGTGATATTTATTTAGCCACATTTCCATTCAGCAGATGCACAATGTGACACTTACACCCTTGTCAAAGTTATCCTGAAGAGTTTTAATTTTCTATATTTTTGTACAATAACAAGAAAAAAATTGTTTTTATTTGATATTTAATGTTTTCATCAAATAATTCTGTAGAAAACAGATAAGATTAGTTAGAAGAAAGTGAGTTTATGGAATAACAATTGCATGGGATTATATGAAGGAAGTATGAATTTTACATAACCCATAAATGAACCTTGAAATAGAGAAAATAATGAATTGATTTTAGTTCACTGAGTTGATATTGTCCAGTATTTTTCTTTTGTCAGGTGGAAAATATTCAATTCTCTTGTATGTAGTGAGTTTCCAGTCTAGTTACTGAGACTGGAAAAATATTTTTCATCAATATTTTAAATGTAATTTTTTTTAGTAGAGATGATTAACTTTTTGTTAACCCGTTATACGAACTGCACTATGAATGTACAAGGTGGAGTCATAGAAAATCTGTTTGGAAACAGAAAATTCATTATTGAACCAACTATTGTCTATCATAAATATATCACTGTTTTTTTACTGTATCTTCTATTGCTCCTTAAAACCATAATTTGTTCACAAAACCTACTTCTTACTTATTTGAACCCATTAAACTGCTCAGCACCAACATCACTTACTAGTCCCATGTTAGCTAATATTTTTATTAGTTATCTATCCTAGTGTGCTAGCCCTTCACTGAAAATGGAGTCATTGCCTCCGATCCCAAGACCAGTGTGCTTGTTGTCTTCGAATGCTTTCAATTTTTAAGATTTTCATATTTTTAAAAAATCTTTTCATGGCCTTGGCCTCACTCTCTCTATTAACTCTTCTAACATTACAGATCTCTATGTGTCTAAGCACCTTCAGTTCTGGCCTCAAGTTCTGACTTTCTCCTCGGCTCCTCTTTAAAATTCCTTCCTTTCACCTTAAAACTATGCCCTCTTGTTACTGCTACCTCTATCATGGTGAAAAGATTCTGACTATCTAATATGAGTTTTATAGATTTTTTTATACCCTTACCCTGAGGGGTCACCCCTCAGCCACCTGCAGTCCAGGGAGAATGACTCCAGTTTATCTAATCTCTCCCACAACTAATGTCTTCCAATCCAGTCAACATCCTGGTGAATCTCCTCTGCACTGCCTCCAGTGCAGCCATATCCTCCTCATACTGTGGCAACCAGAACTGCTCATAATATTCTAAGTGTGGTCTGCCCAGTGTTTTACAAAGCTGCAACATAATGTCCCGACTTTTATAGTCGGCCACAACCTATGAAGGCAAGCATGCCATATGCCACCTTCACTACTTTGTCTACTTGTGTTGCCACTTTCTGGGAAATATGGATGTGAACCCCAAGGTCCCCCTGATCATCATCATGTGTCCAACCCCTATTTGACAACCCAAAATGCATCACCTCACACTTGTCAGACTTAAATTCCATCTGCTGACACTCATTCAACAGTATCCCACTGTAACCTTTGACCACCTTCCTCCATATCCACAATACCACACAACTTTCATGTCATGTGCATCCTTATGAATAATACCTCCTATATTCATGCCCAAGTCCTTAATATACTTTACATAAACAAGGTTACCAAACTCTGAAGGGATTCACATCCAGATCTTTAACACATATCACATACAGTAAGGTTACCAATCTGGGAATGAAGGGATATCGACTGTGTGCAGCTGGATGGGATTTGTTTAAATTGGCATCTTAGCATGGATATCATGAACTGAAGGGTCGATCTGTGCGTTGTACTGCTCAATGTTCTACGTTCATGCTACTGCACAAGCTTCCGTATCCTTTGCTTTCAGTCCCTTTTGCCAAGAACGAGAAAAAAAATCTTACCAATTACAACTCGCTTTCCCCACCGACACCCACACTTTGGCCTTAACAGTCGCACCTTGACCTCACAGTCCCTCTCTTAGCTTCCTAAATTTTAATTGCTACTCCATTGGTGGTCATGGCTTCAGCTGACAAGATCCAAAATTCAGAAATACTCTCACTAAATCTCTGTATCAGTCTACTTTGTCCCTTAGAGTGGTCTTTTGATTTCACCAATCAAGCCCTGGGTCATCTATCCTAATGTCTCCTTGGATATTTTGATATTAAATTTATTCTTATCAGCCCTATGGAGCATTTTGTCTTTTTACTCCTTTTAACTAAACAATAAACTATGTATCAGTTAAATTGAGTTCACTGATTTAGACAGGTTACTTTAGGCTTAATTGTTTAATTGTGAGTTTAATTGTTCCAAAAAGCAAAATGCTACAGATGCTAGAAATCTAAAATTAAAAAAAAACAGATAATGCAGGAGCTACTCTGCAGATCAGGCAGGATTAATGTTTCAAATCAATGTTTATCATCAGGTCCTCCTGAGTATTTCCAGCATTTTCTGTTTTAGTTTGAGTTTAGTTGTTCTCTATGTGAGTGGTCATGCTATCATTGAGAAGTAATCCTACAGATCCCTTTCAATATCAATAGCCAAAGGTAAAAAAAACATCAAAATGTCACTTGTGATATTGTGTTATTCTGGTGACATAAGAAAGAATGAAAGATAGGATGCATCTTAATAATAAAAGGGCTGGAGACTAAATAGCACAGTGTTCATTCACATTTGAAACCTAAAACAACTTTCTGATTGAGAAAAAAAAATCGAATTACCTTTTCCCATCTGTCATGTTTGCATATCTCCCCATCGTTGCCAAGATGCCATTCCATGCTGAAAGGATGAGGTGACTTGATTTCAGGGACTGATGCTTCGGAATTTTTATTTAAAGGTGCTGACGAGTGCATAGTGAATTGATCCTGTGACTTTTTGTTCCTTATCTGTAATAAAGAAAATAACAGTTCTTGTCTTATATCTTTCATGTCCTCGTGATGTCACAAAGTACTTCACAGACAATGAGCTATTTTTAATCTGTAGTGACTATAGTTGTTCAAATAATTATGGCAGAAAGTAAGGTCATTGAGGTTTATGGCCATTTTCTTTTGCAATATTTGAAGAAGGAATGTTCTAAAGTGGTTCTTTCTCCCCATTTACAGAAGTTTAATTACTGCTGCATTAAAATTAACTTTACAGCAGATATAAATGAGGATAAAATCTCTGTAGGGCTCATTCTAACTCCCAGAATTCCACCATATAAGCTGAATTGGAGGGACCATGGCTCCAATATTACAGGGTAAATTTTGTGTTGTGCCCTCTGGGCTTTCACCTGGTGGGGTCTGATTAGAAAAAAAATAGGCCAATGTAGTAGTATCAAAATATAGTTATGAACCAGGAATTTCACAGAAGAGATGGTCATGAAATAAAAGGAAAAGAAACTGTGCTCCAATAGCTAATATCACTGTTTCTAAATGGTGCCATTGCGGAAGCAATTAAGTCACTTTGCTCCAGCAGGAGCACTGCCAAAGAGTTCAGTTCATGTAACAGTATCACATTAAGGCTTTGGAGTCTTGTTATTAGTCAGAATCTCCAACAAAGCATGAAATGCTGAAAAATTTAATTAAATGAAACCTAAAGCACATTTGTATTGTGTAGTAAAAGAAATAGAAAGGTAATGCTAACACTTGAAGAAGATGGTTCACTATTTCAGATTTACGGCCCTTTTGCAGAACTCGATGAGGACTATGTAATGAACCCATGTATTTTTCTGCTTTTCTGATTCTTTAAAATTTTTAAGTTATTGTTATCACTTTTCTAGGACTATGACCAAACAACTCAGTCCCACAGTGGTTTAAGTGTTGATGGTTGACATGAATATTTTTATGACGATGAACACAAAGGCTATAGAATCTCATTTATCCAGGGAGATTGGCCAGGTTACACCATTTTCTTTGGAGGAAAGTAGTCCACAGCAGATTTAATCAAATTGGAAGACTTGGACAGGGTAAAGAGAAAGGGCCAATTTTGCTTCAATCATTATAATCTGGTAATTGATTCTTTTGTTAAGACAGTTGGGGGAAGGATTTGAGGTGTATCCACAAGATTTCCTCAGCAAGAGGTTAATGAGATCTAGAACTCATTGCCTGAATATGCGGTAGTGGCAGGAGGCCTCAACACACTTTTTAATAGTATATAGACAGTCACTTGAAATGCCTCAGCCTGACAAGGTTATGAATCACGAATTAGAAGGTGGGAATGGTCAATTTTATTTTGCTTTGTATGGACGTAACTAGCTAAGTAGCCACTTCCCAAGACATATATTTCTGGTTATATAATGAAAGGGATAAAATGTCATGAAAGGTTCATTGTCAGAAAAACAATTGCAGGAAAAATCATGTTGTATTAATTTGCAACAAAAGAATAACTAATTCTTTATAGAATTGTATATTATGAGTATACAAAGTGACTGTCCCAATTATGGACTATAGGCAGAATTTTGTTTTATTGGGCATAGCATGAATTTAATACTTTTTTCGTTCTTCTGCTATCTACCACCAAATGAATTCAGGCAGTTTCCAGGATATTGAGCAGCTAGTGCTTTCACCGTCCTTGTTAAAGTATGTTTTGCTGCAATTTCTGCTTGAGCTGTATGTCCAGAAATTTCATTTGAGTTTAATCAAGTGTGCATTTTGAATGCTAAGGATGGCTTATTTCCTGATAGGGAAAATCCAGGCATTAGAGGAAAGCTGTCTTAAAGTCCCAAAGGGGCAGAAAATGTCATTCTTTATTGAGTCTTTAAAAAAATAAATAATTTTGTTCAGTTAACATTTTTTTTTATTTTGGGGACAAAACCTATAATTTTCAACTTTTTATGAATAATTTGGCTTTTATTGCCCTATTTAGGGGCGGCACAGTAGCATAGTGGTTAGCACGACGCTATTACAGCGCCAGCGAGCCAGGTTCAATTCCCACTGCTGCTTGTCAGGAGTTTGTATGTTCTCCCGTGTCTGCCTGGGTTTCCTCCGAGTGCTCCGGTTTCCTCCCACATTCCAAAAACAGACGTACGGGTAGGTTAATTTGGGGTTTAAAATGGGCGGCATGGACTCGTTGGGCCGGAAGGGGCTGTTACCATGCTGTAAATAAATAAAATTTAAAATTGAAATTTAAAATTTTTAATTTATTTTGTGATGTTGATCAGATCATGTTGACCAAGGTAGAGTGGGGATTCTTTCAAATTTGCATCATGACTACCACAAACAACCATAGCAAATACACAAAGGAACACGTTTTTATGCTCTAATTCTGAAATTTCCATTGATTTTCTGTGGGAATTAACAGTGGGAGTTTAAAATAACCCCTACAGATATTCTATCCTATGGCACCCAGGTGATTTGTCCAACAGTCCATTGGTTTTATGGTGGTTTATCCTTATGAGGTTATCATCTCCAAATTTTCTTTTAAATTGCCAAGACTTATTTTGAACTTGTATTCTTGTGATCACTTGTAACGACTAAGCTACCAACCCCAGTAATGGAAATAATTATTATCAGTGGTGTTCCCATTTTAAATTTTCTCATTTTGTATCCAGAGAAGTTAGGACATATGGAAGGTCCATCTCCTCTGGGGAAGCAGAAACAACAAGTTCCTAAGGCAGAAGATTGCAAACAAAAAAGAATAATGATTGTTGCATCTGTCAACAGCTTATTGGAAATATCTTATGAAAATGTATATTTTTTTAAATTCATGACACAACCTTGGGTTTTAACTAGCCTTGAGAATGTGAAACAAGAGAAAGTATGTCCACAGCTAAAACTGTTTCAGAGGACAAATGGGATCTCAATTTTGCTCAGACACAGATTTTGTTAAAAGTTCAAAAAAAATCATTTTTTTGGTTTGAATTGGACACATTAAAATGTCCCAAGTCTGCAAAGACCATCTCAGTTTATGTAGAAGAAGACAGGTTTATGTCCATTTACATATATTCTTTGTTTCTATTGCTCAGTTTCCTAGTCACCTTATTTAATTAGTTGTCCCAGTTAACAATTGTAATGCTCTTGCATCAGGGTTTTGACTTCCAATCTTGCACGCATTGCTCCAGATTTTAAACAGGACAGTTCAGTAGCACAGCTGTTGCATTATAGTATCATGTGTACATGGTGCAAGTTTGAATTCTAGTATTCCCTGTTGCTTAAATCAGCCAATGCACATGTAATGACTTTTGTCTGTTCTTGATTTGATTACTGGAACCATATTTCATAACAGCATAGGATCTCACCTGGTCAGAGAAATATTACCTTTACAAATAGTGTATGATTATTGTCAATAATTTTCAAATGAAGCCACCTTAAAGAGGTGTTAAAATCAATTACAAAATGTATCCGATTGGTCATTGAATATAATTTCCTATCATTTTTTTCCATTCACGTGTAAAATCTGGTGCTATTTTGTAATGCTCCAAACTATAAAAGGTCTAAAATGCCAATCAGCATAATATTTTCATCATTACAATTCATCTATTGAAATTGCTCTAAAATATTAGAAATTATAATGATCATACAATTTTTATGATGTGTTCAGTTTCTTTTTTCTCCTTTGCCCGTTGATGTCATCTGTCATGTTTACTCACAGTAATTGTCAAAACAGCTCTCCTAAAGCTAACATTTTAATGTAACAAGGGGTGATGAATAAAATACAGTCATCTCTTTATACAATTGTGCTGCTTGCTATAATGGCCATTCAGTATCTGAGGAAGTTAAGATTGAATACTTTTCTTAAATGAGCTCATGGGATAGGGTGAAGGGAAAAGATAAATAAAAATCTAATCTAAGTGTACTGTGTATTCCCTCAATAATCCCCTGTACCTCTATGTTAATCAATGAATCATTGGCATTGGTTCAAATTACTGGAATGGTGGCTTAATCCAGTGTAAGAAGGGGCAAGAAGAGGATGAAAGAGGAAAAAAAATAGCAGAACATTAACAGTTTTGTGTTCATTGAGGACAGTGCTGCCTGACAAATGCTTGACCTAGTTAAGTTTAAGATTTGATGATTTTTTTTTGCAGAGTAAGTTGTTAAACATGATGCAACTCAGCAATATTGACTCAGCCTTTACCAGTTTAAATGTAATTAAGAATGAGAGTTCATGTATATTTAGTTCAACATGGAAGGTGCAACCAACTTTCACTGTTGGGCTCCCTATGGAGTCCCAACAGAACTGAATGTGAGTGAGAGGCCCTAGCATTTACACTGGGGAAATCAGTTCTTGGGGCATGCATCAAAATAGACCTGGCTCATTATCCACTGATTTCAATGGTGATTGCAAGGCTACAGGGCAGGAAGGTGAGGAGGTAAGTTCCTTTTTAATTCTTTCTATTTTGTTTAATGCCTTTAATTATGCCTCTAACTACTTTAGCTGATTTTTAAAATTAATATATTTGTTTAAAAAACATTTTTAATAAAGCTAAAAGTTGACATTTAAAATTATGGAAGTTGGTAAAGCTGGAAAAACTTTGTCATTGTCAAAGCTGTCGGGGCAACTTTAGAACAGAGTTGTTGTCAATGCATCTAAGCTCTCCTACCATTCAGGACCTCTTCCCTCACCTTCAAGATGCTTGGTTTTGCTCAAAAGGCCCTCTGCATTTGGATTAGTATTGAGAGATATGTGTTAGACGAATCCAGGCCATACTTGTTTTGTAGATGTCATTTGGTTCAGTGGGTGACAATAATGTTTGAGTAGTGGTCTGATTGTATTTTTTTTTGGACCTGTTGTGTTGTCTGCTAGAGTTTTGTGGGGACACATGGGGACAGCTTTGAAAATAATAAATATTATTGGTCTTGATTAGATCTTGGTGAATCTGCTAGAGAATAGCAGTGGCTCTCGAAGACTGGTGACAGCTGCTTGTGGAAAGGTGTTGGCAAATCTACACAGAGATCAATACTAGATGAGGGAAAAAAAAGTGGCACACTGGAAGTCTGACAAAAAAAGAGTAGGTGCTTGTTCTGCATACCAAAGCTAATTAACATCCTGAAGAGGCAAACATTTCATTATTTTGCATACAAGTTTTCCCAAAGCTGGCACTTTGAGTTGGAGTAGATATTTGATTTTCAGAGACAACATAAAATCTTGATTGAATGAGGTCTGTATTTGTTATATTTTTTTGGCAACTGTTGAACATGCCAAGAGACAACGTTAACTTCAATTTTAAATCACTCAAAACTTGTTGTCGTGCATGGGTTCTCATTAACAGCTATATAACCTTTAAAGATAATTAAACAGCTTGCTCCATAAAGAACAATTAAATTGGCCTTTCTAAATGTAATTTAGTACAGACTCTATTTAAGAATTGCAGTTGAACATGTAAAAATTACACCACATCACGCTGAATCCCACAAAACACTTCAGCACTTATTATTTGGTGTTAAGAAGCTTGCTTTCTTTTACTTAAGTTTAGTGTTTAGAAGGGTTACCTTTAAAAAATCTTGTGGGATAATTTTATTGAGTTAACTGGAGTCAAAGGCATTGAGTTTAAATTTGGAGACAGTATCTCATATCAGCCCCATAGGTGAGACAAACTTAAAAAAAAACAAATGTCGAGAAATCATGAGGATGCTTATTACATTGTGATCAATGACTGTAAGGGGTATTTTCTATTTTTTTTGCTTTGATTTGTCAAATATTGCAAGTCGCAGTCAGAAATTATTACAAAGAGAATAGTTATGCCTGAAAATCTATTTCTGTATTTTTTTTGAATAATCTCTTTCTGATACTCTCCTCTGTCTGTCTAGTGTTACAAAAAGAAAGATAAGTTTTATCATCACAGTGGCTTTTCTCTTAGTCATGCCTTGGGTTCAAGAATGACTTTCTTCCACTCCATTTCTTTGAGTTCAGAGGTGGTTGAAGAATCCTTTGTGAGATTTAAAAATTTTGCAGGTAGTGCTTGATCAATGGGCAGGAAGGTATTTGGGGATTTTGTTTCTGTATTCTGTGGTTTGCAATGACTTCCATATGCTCGCGTTGTTGAAACTTGAAATTCCCAGTGCCTTCCCACGTTCACTTCGGTGGATTGAAGTCCGGGATTCCTCTGATTTGGAAAGGGTATTACAATCTTACCAAAGAAATTTTGAAAATATTCTTGAAGCATTTTCTTTGGACTCCTGAATATCCTTTCCTGTACTGAAGTGCTTGTTTCAGGAGTCAGGTTAGATATGGGATAAAGAGGACACCAGAGTTGGTTGTGATCAGAACCTTGATACTGGAGAGGGTGCTGGCATTGGCTCTTCTATCTTGTGATCTTGATTTTAGAGGATTTGCAATGATTGTGTGGTGTTTCTCCAGTGCTTTGATATGCCTGTGATAAGTTGCCCATGACTC
>JARFYF010000063.1:100732371-100742612 GCA_030265395.1 Rhina ancylostomus
ACAGTGGGGTAGAAGCTGTCTTTGAGCCTGGTGGTATGTGCCCTCAGGCTTCTGTTTCTTCTGCCCGATGGAAGAGGAGAGAAGAGAGAATCACACAGGTGGGTGGGGTCTTTGATTATGCTGGCTGCTACACCAAGGCATCAAGAGGTATAGACAGGGTTCATGGAGGGGAGGCTGGTTTCTGTGACGCTCCGGGCTGTGTTCACAACTCTCTGCGGTTTCTTGTGGTCTCAGCCAGAGCAGCTGCTATACCAAGTGGTGATGCATCCAGATAGGATGCTTTCTATGGTGCATCGATAAAAATCAGTGAGGTTTAAAGGGGACATGCCAAATTTCTTTAGCCTCCTGAGGAAGTAGAGGTGCTGGTGAGCTTTCTTGGCTGTGATGTCTACACGTTTGGACCAGGACAGGTTGTTAGTGATGTTCATTCCTGGGAACTTGAAGCTCTCGACCCTCTCAACCTCAGCACCATTAATGTAGACAGGAGCACGTGCATCACCTCACTTCCTGAACTCATTGACCGACTCTTTTGTTTCTGAGGGAAACATTGTTGTCATGATACCATGTTACAAAGCTCCCTGTCTCCTTCCTGTATTCTGTGACATCATTATCTGAGACACTACCCACTACGTAGTATCATTTGTGGATGGCGTTAGAGCAGAATCTCGCCACGCAGTCATGAGTGTTTGGGAAGTAGAGTCGGGGGCTGAAGATGCAGCCTTGTGGGGCACCAGTGTTGAGAATAATTGTGACATAGGTGTTGCTGTCTATTCTTACTCATTGTGGTCTGTTGGTCCGTAAGTAAAGAATCCAGTTGCAAAAGGAGATGTTGAGTGCCAGGTCTCGGAGTTTGGTGATCAGTTTGCTTGGAACTTTAGTACTGAAGGCAGAGCTGTAGTTAATAAACAATAGTATAATGTAGGCGTCTTTACTGTCCAGATGCTCCAGAGATGGCATCCGCTGCAGACCTGTTTTGGTGGTAGGTGAACTGCAGTGGGTTGAGGTTTTCTGGGAGACTGGAGTTAACGCGTACCACAACCAGCCTCTCGAAGCACTTTGTGATGGTGGTTGTCAGAGCCACTGGGCGGTAGTCATTGAGGCACATTACCTTGTTTTTCTTATAAACCAGTGAACAAGGAAACTTGAATTTTGGCTAATGGCTGCAGTTGCTAGAATGACTGAATTTCCACTGATTACTGTGGAACACTGTGATTAAGTCTGAACACTCAAAACAAAGGGTCAGAATTTAGACAATTTTATTAGAAAAACATAATTGAATTATTTTACTTCCCTGCAAGACTTTTGTTTCTCAACTAAATATTGTTGATAGATTCAACATTGCTCCTTGTGCTTTGAAACTTCCCCTTTCTGATTTTAAAACATTCACCACAAGACAATGTGATTCCTCATTAGTGAATCGTTAAACCTGATCTATTTTAATTTCTGTCCCTCTTTAGCATGCAGTTCTTTTTAAGTGCAAAACAGATAATAACTAGTTTACTGGACATTGAAATCCAAGTAAACATTGAAGTCCAGACTAATAATATTGTTGGAGTGCAATAATATTGTTGGAGTGCAATAGTCTCATCAGCTATCGGCATGCATCTTAGTTGATTGTAAGAAGCTTGAAGAGAATTTGCTGGGATTCTAGCAGCTCTCTTGTATGCTGCCAATTCATGCTATTTTAATTTGCCACTCATCTGGCTTTTGCCAGTGTGGTTCAGGTACTGCATTGTATTGTCATAGTAGATCATTCATTGCAAAACCAATGTAACTTTAGGGCTTTAGACCATATTGTTTACAGCATGGATAATACAATGAGTAAAACCAGTTAGGCCTTGAGGTTTAAGTATTTCTGTGTTTATGAAATTGTGCTCCTTCTTATTTTTCGTAATGCAGAACAATAAGAGCTATCAATAAAGGATGTTCTTTGAAACTGAGGATTATTTAATTTGGAGGAAACAAACTTAAGAGCAAAGGTGATTGAAATATTTCACGTGATGAAAAGATATGGAGTCTGTTAAGATAAGATTGTTTGAATTGGATATTGCTAATGATGGTGAAAATGTGAGAGGTTATACTGGCAAAATCCAGTAGCAGATGAAATACTTGACATACGTATTCTTAGGAGGTCATTGCATGATTTATTACTTTACATGGTCACAGCACTTGATTGTCTCAGGGAATCATGGAGGAACTTAATTTTTATCCTGTACTTGAGGCTTATTAATGACAGTTTGTTGTTTCAATTGGGAGTTAATTACTTGAAAAACAATTTGGGAGATTAATGCTTTCACTTGGTGGGGCAAGCAAAATACACCTCATGGTCTCATCCTCCTTGTAGCTCTATATGTCTAGTCTCACCTCAAGTAAAATTAGACATATTCAATCATTGACTAAGACATGGTAGGAAGTTAAAGTTGTCTTTCAACTCCACCTATTAAATTCAGTCATATGCATAATGACATATGAGGCAATAGTGCCCTAGGTCTTGCTGACTGTTTGCCATCAATAAAGCAAGTTGTTTAAATAGGCCACCGCAAAGAGTAATGAAAATAAATGACTTAGTCTGTAGACAAGAATCCAAGGGTCCTGTGTCAGCAGCTGAGATCATTCTGGCTCTTTGACACTGTAGAATCTGAAATGGCAGGGGAGGAATGTAATGAGCCATGCCTTGAAAATTGATGGAAATGATATTATCAAGAATTGCTGTCTCCCCCTCATCCATTGGTTCCCAGGGTTGTCATTGTAGAAGCAGCATAAGACAATGGAAGACTTACCCAACTGCTTGTTTCTCCCATTGTTTATGTATGGCAGGGCTGTATTAATGTGATGGTTCTCCTCACTTGATTTGGATTAGTCTAGGAAGAAACAAAGTTAACTTAAATCTTCTGTAAAGATGGATGTAGAAACCTGGTATGAACATATTAATACAATTTGTTGTTGGGTGTCACTGCAGTAATAATTGAAAGTAAAGAAAAATAGGACATGAAAGTTTGGATGAACTGGTCATCAATTCAAGCAGCATGCTGGGAATGATGAACAAATTCTCCATATCTTCTGTAATATTAAATGAGTTTACAATGTGTGGAGATATATCAGCCCTCAACAAGCTGTGTAAAAGATAAATCAAAAAGAACATGGAAAACAGAACGAGAACAAATTAGGATTATTAAAACTGTAAATATATTCTAAATAACTAATAAATATGTTATCAAATAAAAGATGTGGCTGTACCTTCTCGTTAGACCAACTGAGCTTTCTTTTCCACTTTTAATCACTTAACACCCATTAATCACAAAGCGATGAAACTCCATTATGTGATTTGCATATAATACATATTTTATATTGTAAATTGGAGTAATCAGTTGCAATGAAAAAAAATCACAGTGTGGCACGTCTTATCATGGAACCAATGAAAAGCCTGGATTTTGTTAATGTGATTCCATGGCTAAGAAAGTAAAAAAAATTACCATCTTCTCTGATATATTCCTTCCTTCCCAGAGAACATATAGAATTTTCTTATTAGCAGAGAGCCGTTCATCTGAAATAATTGATGAGGAATGTCTTCAAAGCTATTTTCCATGAAAATAATGTTGGTTTTTAACCCTTCCACCATGCTTGCAAACTAGGAGACAATCCCTGTATGGTCATCTATGCAAAAAAATGCCTGTAAAGTTGGCTTCTGACTGTCATACATTATAAAGGGTTACTTTCGGCTAAAGTCATAGGGTTCCATTTAGTGCTGTGGTGAAAGATCGTAAAGCTCGAGCTTATATCACCAGCACTCAAGATTCCATTCTACAATGGTCACATAAAATGCTTGCAGTACATACAATCTTATTTTCCAAAGTTATGTTTCCTTTCAGTATTGTCTGCCGTTTCTAGAAAATCCAAAAATGATAAGTAAAATTTGGAGCCTTTATCTGTCATTGCCATTGGCAGAGAATTGCTTCACACAGTGTTTCTACTTGCATTTGGCATCAGTTGCTTCTCTGAGTGCTTGCTGGTGGATTGTGTTCATGTACACTGACCAATTCATTGCCTGGATCACAAAGAATGAGGCATGTTATCTCTCTTATTTACCTGATCAATCACTGAGAGTCATTCTGTGAGGTTACTGTGGGAGTGGGTGAGAGAGAAGGATGATTCCTAGAAGGTTACAGCCCATTACTTGCTGCATTCCTACTTGTGAAATACTTGGAAGTAAAGGCCTAGAAATCTGATTGAATCTACAAATTGGCCTGCATGATGCAGTTTAAGCATTGTACCTATCTTGTACACAGGCACCTGCTTCTGTGCTTGCAAGGGTCACTTGTGTATTCCCTGTTCATTGTAATGCATTAAAGATCGTGACTGTGTGTCAGTTCGGGGACTGTTAGCCTTGCCTGATGCCATTTATCCATTTAAAGCTAGCCAAAACCTCTTAAAATGAACATAAGATAAGACCACATGTACATCGAAACACACAGTGAAATACATCTTTTTGCGTAGAGTGTTCTGGGGGCAGACCACAAGTGTCGCCACGCTTCCGGCACCAACATAGCATGCCCACAACTTCCTAATCTATACATCTTTGGAATGTAGGAGGAAACCCACAGGGAGGACGTACAAACTTCTTACAGACAGCAGCCAGAATTGAATCTGGGTCGTGTATCTTGGTTGAAGGAAAACATTGTCAACAGGTTAAGAGGTACAAAGAGGACTCTGAGATTCTCAGATGCCACTATCAACAAAAGATAATCTTGTTAACAACCAGTCAAAAGAAGCTACTTGGACCTGTGAAAGTAGCTTACTTCACAAGACATGCTATAAAATTGGAAAAACGTCCAGTTATCTTATTCATGGTAAGATACATGTTAAGATATCAATTACTCTGCCCTTGCCTCTCCACTACCTGTAACCTTATTACCTACAAAACACCCCTCTCCTGCTTCCCCTCACTGTCCTCCAACTATGCAACACATTTCATCTCCCCTTTCTTCTTCTACAGACGTACATTATTGATCTGTATTGTGACTCTCTTTCCACACCCCTCAGCTTCTTGTCAGCATCCAAACGATATGATAATAGTAGACACATTCTCATAATAGCTCCCAAGCCTTTACTAACATACAACCTTCTTTCTCGCAGGGCAGGACTGCTCACAGTCTATGGCAAGAGGTGATGCAGAAGAGGATGTGTCACTCTTGCCCTCAGGAAAATGATATCCTGCAATCACAACTAGGAAAACTGGTGATAGAGAAAACCTCACACAAGATACCTTTACAGCTTAATCTTTTTCTTTCCCTTATGTTTCACATTATCCTTGACAGATTGCAGCTACTCATCACTGCAAACACAAGACGCTGATCCATTGTCCTTCTTTCGTTTTATATATGGCAAGTGTTAACACCATTGCACCTCTTCAGTTTTGCCATTTTAGTGAGCAGCAGTTCTGAGTATGGCATCACACGTACTTAAGTGGCTAGATTATCGCAGGAGGCTTTGCAAGGTCAATCACTGAGATCACAAGTGCAGAAGATCTGGTGAGGTGGAATGGTCACCAAATGTACATGTTTTACCTGCTGACTGGAAGATGATTAAAAAAAAATCCTGCAGAGAAATCAATGTTTAACTTCAATAGGCAGGCATCCAAAGAAAGCCAATAACCATAGATAACAAAGTAATGACTGTGCAACATGCCATTGAATGGGCTTGAAATAATTTAGAATATGGGGGAGTTTATCTACAATTTGTGTTTGCATGTAGAACCACTGCCATTCTGGATATATCAATGGGTCCTGCCATGACAGAGCTTTAAGAGATGGCTTCCAAAGAATATCAGATAGATGGCATCTTCTTGGACCATTGTTAGAACAAGCTTCCAGGGCTACACGTCCTCCTTGTGTTCTGTTCCTGTGCAGAACTGTGCTGAGACATAGTGCTACCCTGTACTTCCTCAGTATTTACCCTGTACTGCCTCAATGCACTCTGTACTACCTCAATGCGCTGTGTAATGAATTGATCTGTACGAATGGTACGCAAGACAAGTTTTTCACTGTACCTCAGTACAAGTGACAAAATAAACCAATACCAGTAGATGAAAAATACTATGATGTGGAGGAACTCAGCAGGCCAGGCAGCATGTGTGGAGAAAAGCAGGCGGTCAGGACCCTTCTTCAGGAGGCCTGCTTTTCTCCATCTATGCTGCCTGGCCTGCTGAGTTCTTCCAGTATCAGGGTGTTTTTCATCCAGATTCCAGCATCTGCAGTCCTTGTTTCTCTCATGCTACATGAGTTGCCTTTGCTCCAAGTGAGAGGTATTGATATTACTCGCTTGGAAAGACAGGGCTCTTTCACTACCCATTCAATCAGTGGTTCTGCTGGTGGCAAATAGGCAGTTGTGCATGTTTAATCTGGTTCATGCTGAGGCGATACATTCTGATGCCAGGCTTTCAGTGCTGAAGGTGGCTTAAATTTGTTACACACAGCTATCTCAGCAGCTTCTGCCTCCCAAGCTAAAAATCACTGTGGAAACACATAGTCAGAACACTATGTTAGGTGAATAAACACACAAAACATATGTTCTGAGCCTGACATCATGCATCAGGTAAAATGGCACTTGTATGGAGGGAGTGGTGGAGAGGATGGTAAGTGAATGGGAGGGATGAAGTGATTAGTAGAGTTGTCCTAAACCATTATAATTAGTTAAGTATGATTGTTGATCAACATTTAATATTATACCAAGCCGGTCTGAAAACAGTTCATGTTGCAATGTATTTCAAAAATTAGCTTTCTATGTTTATTTGCATAATGGGAGGACTCTCAGTACTTGTGTTTTGTTGTTGATTAATGGCTGGTCGTGATTGTTATAATCATAACTGGTGAAATGATGAATGTTTATAGTGTTATAATTAATGATTCATAGTGAGCTTGCAATCTCCGTTTTGATTTATCTTCAAGTTTCCTCTATGTATTCCTGTAAAAGCTACATCTTTGGAAATCAATACTATTTGGAGTTGTAATTAGAACGCATACCATTATTTATGAAAAATTTATATTGATTTATACTTATTACAACTATATGTTTGGAATTTGTAACTAAGTTTTCAATATTTTTAATAAATCTATCCATTATATATGGTTAGGTATTAACCAAAGTTAAATGTGTAAAATTCAATCAGGTTATTGTGGAGTAGTCACATATCTAAAATGGATATAATCAATAATTCCTTTGTGAAGTGTTCATCTGCATTTAGACAAGGCTCTGCAGGTCTGCTGGTTGTCAATGGCAGAGCAGTAATGGACTGCTTTGATGCCTGAAGGATATTTTGGATTACTTTCCTGCCAAGACCTCAAAATGCAGGAATGAAAGTGACTGAAAAACATCTTTGAAATTGTACTGCAGAAGATGTAATTGCTTGGCTTGAGCTGCATCTGTGTTTGAGCTGATTGAGTTGGTCTCAGTCAGGTGATAGATGTAACTAATGGAAATGACTGCTGAGAAATAAATACAAGAACAAACATGCTTTGTAAAGGAAAGAAATAAAAAGTAATGCCAGGGCAAAGGCAGGGTAGGGAAATTAACTGCTTTAATCATTCAGTGCATTGGTATTCAAAATAGACATCATATTTGCACCATTAATCAACTAGTAAATTTGTATGTTAACAGTGAAGAGAACTTGGAATTTTTTAATCGTAGAAGTATACAATATTCTTGCAGGTATTGTGGGAAAGAATAGTGTGATTTCAATATAATCACCACTTCCACATTTAGAATATTCATGCCTTTTTTAAAAAAAAGCAGAAAAAATATCAGGTCAATATCAGCTTGCAAGTGTCAGTGGAGAGTCATGACTTTTCCTGAGGTAGAATAGGATTTACCGTATAATGTAATCTGGGCTTCATGTATAATAAATGTGCATAAAAATTGGTTTTAAAATTAAAAATACCATATAAATATTTAAGTTACTTGCTATATTCCCTGCCCCTCTGCTTCAACAACGATAAGCCAAAGACATTTTTGCATCACGTAGGCAAGATGCTACAACTAAGAAAATGCATATTTCAGTGTTTGAAAGATGCTTTATCTTTTGCTAATACTAAGCATGTTTCAAGGCTGAAATTCAACTATTAACCTTCCACGTTCAAATTCTGCTGAGTTGCACCATTCATGAAATGACTTATAATATAAGGCGATTGACATGGTCTTTTCAGAAATGGGTGGTAGGAAAATTATTTTTTGTGGTGTGAGGTAGAATATTAATTTAAGCTCCTTATCAAATTAGACCCATTGGACTTTGTAAATGAAGCAGTTATATTTTTTGAACCCTTCTGACTGGAATGCTAAGAGCGCCTTTTCTGTCTTTTATGATTCATATTTTGTCTTGTATTTCTCTGTTACCTTATTTAAAGGCAAAATTCTTGTAGACAATTGGCTTGCACGACATAAATACAGTTTAGAGTGTGGTCTTTTAAGCTTTGAATTTGTAAATTTCTTCAAAGATGTTACTAATATAACAAACTAAAATAGGTTACTCTCATGGTCTTTAAAGTGAAAGATATCTTCTTTGTTATCTATAAGCAATAACTTAACATGCTTCTTAATTTTTATTCAAGTGGTGAGTGATTGCAGAACTCTGTGGTACAAGGGGATCTGAGTGTTCTGATGCATGATTTGCATAAAGCCAGTATTCAGGTACAGCAAATATCCAGGAAATCTAAAAGAATGTTATTATTCATTGCTTGGAGAATTAAATATAATAATAGGATGACTATGCTTCATTTATATCTTCTTTTGAGACAGTTCTTCATGATCAAGGATGACCTGCTTCCCCTCCAGTTTTGTGGGTTTTAAAGTGACTGATAATATTAATATGGGAATCTCAGACTCTTCCATAGATGGGCTAGAGGTGCCAGCCAAGCAGGTAGGTTGTTTATGGGGTGGTGCAGTCCTTCAACCATTCAACCAGGGCTTGCAGCACATGGACTTGAGCTCTCAATGCCTTCTACAGGAGCATAAGAAAATAAAAGCAGGAGAAGGCCACCAGAATCACAATACCCTCTCCATAACATTGTCTTCCACCTCCTTGTGTATCTTTGGCAAAACTTGGAAACTTTACATTTTGTTCCCTCCTCTAGGTCATGAGTGTAAATAGTAAACAATTGAGGGTCAAGAACCAATCCCTGGGGCACATCACAAGTTAAATTCCTCCAGCCTGCAAAGGACTCATTTATTCCAGCTCTTTGTTTTCAATCCATGCTAACACGCCATCTCCAATACCTTAGGCTCTTAACTTGTGCACTAGCCTCTTGTGTGGAATTTTGTCAAATGCCTTTTGGAAATCCAAATATACAACATCTACGGGTTTCTCCCTGTCAATTCGCTGTGTCATGTAGAGTCATACAGGCCCTTTGACTCTGCGCTGATAATGAATCATCTATTTTCTTTAATTATCACGTTCTCATCAATTCCCTCAGATTCTACCACATACCTACATACTTGGGGCAATTTACACTGGCCAATTAATCAACCAATCCACACATCTTTGGATGTTGGCGGATACTGGAAGAGCCCCACACAATCACAAGGAGAAAGTGCAAACTTTACCCAGATAGCACCTATCTTCAGGTTGAACCTTGGTTTCTGGCAGCACGTGGCAGTAGCTCTACTGGGTGTGTCACTGTACTGCTCTGTTGTAATGTGGCAAGTCCATTCGAAAGCAAGCTCCAGCTGACATCCTCATAGAATTCAAGCCAATTTGTCAAACATTTTTTACCTGTCATAAATCCATGCTGATGAGGTTTGATTATATTCTGCTTCCCAAAATGATTAGTTATTTCCTCTTTGATTGTTGACTCGAGTATCTTACCAACAATAGATTTTAAGCCATCTGGCTAAAAGTTCCTTACTTTCTGTCTTCCTTCCTTTTTGAACAAGAATATCACATTAGCTGTTTTCCAATCTGCTAATACCCTCCTGGAATTTAGCAAGTTTTGAAACATTTCAACCACTTGGAATACCCTTTCTGTAGCCATTTCCTTCAACAGCCATCGGTTCCTGATGATATGTCTGACTTTAGTTCTGTGAGTTTCTCTAATACTTTATTTTTTACAAGTTCCTCCCTGTTATTTGAAATTCTTCTTTATTACTGATGGACAAATCTAAAATAGCCTGTTTCCAGGTAGGTTCCATAACACACTGTACTATGAAGTAATCCCTAATGCACTCCACAAGTTCTTCCTCTGTAATACTCTTAC
>JARFYF010000063.1:100791144-100801466 GCA_030265395.1 Rhina ancylostomus
ACTGGTTGCATCAAGGTCTGGTGTGGCAGTTCAAATGTGCAGGAACGTAAGAAGTTGCAGAGAGTAGTGGACTCAGCCCAATACATCACTAGCACATCCCTCCCCAGTATCAGATGGATCTACGTGAGATGCTGCCTCAAGAAGGCAACATCTATCATCAAAGGTCCCTACGAGCTGGGCTAGGCCATCTTCTCACAGCTGCCATCAGATAGGAGGTACAGAAAAGCCTGAAGTCCTACACACCAGGTTCAAGAACAGCCACTTCTCTTCAACCATTTGGTTCTTGAACCAACCTGCACAACCCTAATCACTACTTCAGGATGGCGACACTATGATGACTTTGCACTACAATGGACTTTGTTTTGTTTTGTTCTAATTGTGTTCTTTCTTGTATAATTTTGTATAATTTATGTTTAACTTATGTTTTTCTTGTGAATGTTGTGTCTCTTTTGCTGTGTGCCTGTGATGCTGTTGCAAGTAAGTTTTTCATTGTACCCATGCATACATGTACTTGCGCATATGACAATAAACTCGACTTTGACTTTGCCTTCATTAATTTGGAAAGGAAAACTAATACCTGTTGTTTCCAAAATATGTGTCTGTGTCAGCAATGGCTCAGTTGCTAACACTCTAGCCTCTCAGTCAGATGGTTATGGATTTAAGTCCCAGTCTAAATATCAAAACTAATAACTGTACTGCAGTAATAATGGATCCCAATGATGATGGAAAGGTCTGCCTGAGGCAGAGATGCTTAACAGAGGCTCTTCCTGCTTCTCAGGTAGACATAAAATGTCCCTTGGTACTATATGCGAAAAACAAAAGGGAATTTATTCAAGATCACTGAATGCAGATTATCTGATTGATAAGCCAGATTGTACTTGACATGACCTACCCTCAGCCCTTTCTCCTGCTGCAGTTGCATCCAGCTTTTGTTGTTGCACAGTTTCCAAATACCTTGAGGCTTCCAGGCATCGTGTTTTGAGCCTCTATCCACAGCACTGCCATGATGGCCTTTGACTGCTCTGCCTGGTCTGGGCTTTGGGGCCTGAACTTTTTTTTGTTGTATTACAGATGTTGATCTGGTTGAAGGCCCCTACTCAAAAATGTGTGAATATATCTCCTACTTCTTGGGTAAGGAGTGCCTGACAGTGTAGGCAAAGGACTTTGGTGATGTAAGAAGTTTCCTGATTCTGCAAGCCCTCATCACATAAAGGACTCCATCAAGCAAGGCAGGTCTTTACCTGAAATCTGAAATCAGGCAGCATCTGTGGAAAGAGAAATAGATTTAACATTTCAGATCAAAGACTCTTCATCAGAATTAGGGAAGAAAAGAAAACAAATGAGTTTTAAGGTGCAGGCAAGGTGAGAGAAGCATAGGTAAGGCACAGAGAACATCATTGATCAGCTGAGGTTGCCATGGTGATATGTTTTTTTAAAGCCACCTTCTTGATGGATTTTTTTTACATACATCACAACGACCTTGACCTAGCCCGATTGGAGATATTCTCCCACCATTCCCCTTCTCGAAACTTTCTCTTGTTCACCTTCTCTGCAATTTAGAACAAACATACCTTCTTATTTTTCCAATTCTGATGAAGTGTCCTCTACCTGAAACATTAGCTCTGTTTCTCTTTTCACAGATGTTGTGTGACCTACTGATTGCTTCCAGCATTTTTTGTTTTTATTTTAGAATGTTACCAAAGCAAATCGATTTTATGTTTTTAAGCAAAGTTTTCCTCCCTTCATTAGTGAACTTGGTGTATTTTTTGTGATTTGTGTTTGAAGAAAACATTTCTGGAAATGAGATCTAACTTCTTGGCTACAGTTCATGTGTGTATATGCACATACTCAGAATGACAATAAAAAGATCTTTATGAAAAAATAGTTTACATTTACATCTGAAACTGATACTTAATAAAACAAAAAGTTTGTGAATTAAACCTTAGTATTAAAAGCTAGCATTAAACCATGCTAGCTGCTGTGATGAAAAATAATCCATATTTTAAACAAGGTTTATAAAATGAAAATATATTTTCATTTTTTACTGAAGCATGACATTTCATGTGACTTTCAATATCTAGGATACATCAGAGGTTATCTTGAAATTGAGATCAGTATAAATTGCTGAACTGCACATTTATGAAGATTCCCCATTTTTCAAGTGTTATTAATTTAGGTCAACCGGTGATTCTTAAATAGTATCTTCCCCTCAAGTTTAACTTGTGGTTTGAGACAATGTAAATTTGAAGAACATTTTTTATATAGGACTGAAAATTAGGTGGTGAATGTGAGAAAATTCTTGATGCAATATGTGCCATATACTGAATAAATTGCTTTGTTGAATGAATAAAGAAGGATCAGCATCAGTAAGTGCGAAGTGGTACGCTGTAGGGAAGTAGAAGCAATTATATTTTGTGTTGAGGAACCAAGGAATTTTGACATTAGATTGAAAAGATATGGGATCAGCATAATTTTAATTTTCACTGCCTGAGTGGTAATCTGGAACTCTTGTTTTCGAACATAGATTGATTTAATAGAAGTATTTAAAATTTACAACATTGTAGAACAGACCATTTTGAAGCTTGTGAATCCAGTAAGAGTGGAACGTGGATCAAAAGTTCAGCAGCAAAGCTTTAGAACTGAGAACAGGAGAAACTGTTTTTCTCATGAAGAAATTGTAATTATTATGCAGATAATTGTATTATATCCCTAGCCAGAAAAAAAATGTAAGCTATAAATGGCTAACACTGCATTTGAAATTGGAGGATTTTCAATGAAATCATTTTTGAAATAATTTAGGATCAGTGACATTAGAGAGAGAGAGCTTTATCTGTTATTTTATGCTTTTGTAACTGTTGAGTCCTCAGAAGATGTCATTTTCATGAAAATGACAATGTATTCCTGTTCATTTCTGCTAAAATGTTGGTCTTGACTCTAAAATTAGATTTTCTTCCTGCATTACTTTATTAATTAGAGCAGTTGCTTTAACTACATCAACTTAAGTCATTTTTGTTAGAGGGAAAACAGATTGAGAGTGGTATTTCTGAGTTTGTAAACAGCATGATCTGTTGAATGAAAGATAGAACAATTCCAAATCATGGTGCATATGGTACATACAGCTCATAATTCCAGTGCATCTTATTAGAAGTATTGAGTTTGTCTACCCAAACTCTGCCCTGCATGTCCTGATGGCTGATGTAACCACACAAAAACTCACGTTATAAGAGAACATATTGCACTAAGTATATGTTGATTACATTGCATATCTCTCATTTCAAATTGTATACTATAAGGAAAGATTACTGATTTTTTTTAAATTCTGATAACTTTCTCAGTCCCCAAGGCAAGTGATTGGATCATTGGTAGGAATTTCCAAAACAGTTTTTCTCATCATGCAGTTTTTTCCTTTGGCTTGAGCCTTTTAAATAAATCATCCTCCAGAAGCAGTTGAGCATTGGCTTAAAAGGATCAGAGCACATAAGGTGTTTATAATTTACATTGTGGTATTAATTTACCTTAATGTTGTGATTCTTTTTCAACCCTCTACTTCCACCCACTCCTTAACAATCCATCAATATCCATGTATTTGCAAGCAAAATGTTAATTCAATTGAAAGAATTCACTCCAATCTCTGTCAACACAAAAAGTGATGAAGCAAGTTCCAGGAGACTATGGTGACCTGAAGGTCTATACCTCACCAACCTTTGTTACTGTGATATCATCAAAATCAGAGTTTATCTGCCTCCCTTTTCACTGTTTACAGATAATTAACTGTTTACAGATAATCTTGCTCACTGCATGGGAAACTCGGGTTGAGAACCTTTTGTGCAAAATAAACCCAACCACTTAACCTAGTTCTTTGCCAAAGATATGCACATCTTCTTGGTCTCCCCAGTTTGTTAAATTAATTTGTTAAATTTGAGCAGCCTTTCAACTAATCCACTATCTAATCTTTCATCATTTTAAGGAGCTCATTTGAAATATTAATCTAGTGGTTTGCTTTTAACTTGTCCAGTATTATGGGAGATTAAATAAATGGAGGTAATATTCTTGATAACTCCTAATCATAGGTTGCTGTTTGGTATTAGATTGTCTATATAGATTGTCTGTATAGATATCTATTAGATTGTCCAATAGATGCAAATACTCTATTTGCTTTTGCAATAGCTTGGTGGCAATCATTGTGAATTTTAAGAGAATTCTATTTGACATTCAACTGCTCAGGAGTCTTCAGTTCACTTTTTTTTATAAACACTTGGTACTATCTTGACCACTTGCAGGTAACATATTAAATGATATCTGTCTATTTAAGGCACATTTCCTCCATGTCTGGAAGAGTTTGTAAGGTATTTTTATCATTTGAAATATGAGACCTGGTGGAATTTTTTATTTTATCCCAAAACTGGTAGACCATTTACTGTCTTCCTAGTGTTTTCATCAGTTGAGGTATTATACCATAGATGGATTAATTCCAATGCATTTGCAGTCCTTCACTCCTCCTTGTAAGTGTTGGTAGACATTTATTGAATAGGAGAAGGTGGATCCTTGAACAATCTGTGGTCAAAGATGACTCCATCCAGCACATGAATGGAAAAAGGCAAGGCTGAAGCACATGCAGCCATCTTCAGCCAGAAGACCTAACATGGTGATCATTCTTGTCCTGCCTCTGGGGTCCCCATCAAAGGAGAAACCAGTCTTCAGCAAACTAGGTTCTCTACAGAATTTCTGAGCAAACTCAATTTAACCAAGGCAACAGGTCCCAATAGAACACCACCTGCATGCTGAAGACTTGTGTTCCAGCAGCACCTTCAGCTGGGACCTTTGTTGTTTGTAATACATATAAATGACTTGCACGAGAATATTGGCCGTACAATACAATTAAGCTGTCAGACAGCGTGAAAAATTTTGAAGTTATAGATATCAAAGAGGGTTGTCTAAGGATACATCCAGCCATAGAATATCTGGAAAGTTGGGCAGAGTGGTGGTAGATGGTGCCAGACTAGTGTGAAGTATTGCATTTTGGAAAGTCAGATTCTCAAAGAATGTAAAATGAATGGCAGGGACCTTGGGAGTGTTGATGTACAGAGGGACCTTGGGATGCAAGTCCATAGGTCACTGAAAGTGGTATTTATTGCATAGAAATGATTGTTTTTGGAAAACTAATATTATAATACAGTTTGACATATTCTGACAAGATTTCCCGATGTTCAAGCCATTTTGATTATCCAGACCATTACCAATAATTAAGTGGACAATGAATTTTAAGGGGTGCCAGTCCATCAGTGACCAGCATAAGTGAATTCCTGCTTTGCAGACAAGTGGTAAACTTGATATTCCATGGCATTTCATTTCATTTCAGCTGTTTAAAGAAGAAGATATTCTGCAAGGATAGCTCTAAGAAGGACAAGACCATCCTCTGCAGCATCATTTTATAAAAATATTGAGGCAGATATAAAAACCATGAACCGTGCTTAGAATCTCTACCTTTGTTATCACTGGGCCTGACAGTTCCAGTGCTATCCTGGCTGAGCTTGCATCTTGCAATCTACGTAAGCTTGAGTTCATCTAAAATTCTGCAGCCTATATCCTAATTTATACCAAGTCCCATTTATCCATTTTCCTTTTGCTGTTAGCCTACTTTGGCAAGGCTTCAGTTTAAATATTCTCTTCATGTCTTCAATTCCTTCATGGCTTCTTCTTTCTGACTTCTGCCATTTCCTCCAGAGTTTTAGAACTCTCTGCATTCACTGTACGCTTCCATTTTTGGCCTTGTGTATGTTGTCAGGTTTAATTACTGAACCAGCGATGCCCATATCCTCAGCTACCTAGGCTCTGGAGTTCTTTCCTGAACCATTCCATCTCTTGAACCTTTCTATCTCCTGTATGATGAACCTAAAATTTAACTCTGATCAAATTTACCTGACCAACTGTCTCGAGGGCCTTCATGGAAGGATCAGGTTTGTAGACAAAGTTATCTAGCAACTTAAATAATGAACTATTAATGCACAATGTCCCTTAACAAATTGATTAATTTGGGTTGTAAAAAGGATTCAGTGTATAATTGTAATTCAGCATTATCTGTATGCTGTGTCTTAAATTATAGCTGAGATCATTTTACGTACCTACTAAATCTGGTGCAATAAAATTTATGGTTAACTTCCCAGACAGCCAACAAAATTAGCAGTATCAGGCAGCCAACTCTACAGTATACACAAGTACTGATGCTGACAGTCATGTTTCTGAGCTGAGGCAACTTTGTTGTCATGATCGGCATAACTGAGTCTGTTTTCTTTCACATGGTTGCAGCCATTAACTATCTTCAGCTTCAAACATCTCTATATCTTGCCTCGCCCAACCTGATAAATCCCAGTCAGTTGTGATTTCTGAATATTCAGTTCCCTTCTTAAGTACCCCTTAATTCTTTTCTTTCACAGTTGTCATTTTCTGTTTTAGTATTGTACATCTTACCTCTAAGTCCTGTTGAAATCGACTGCCTTGCTGACTGCATTTCTGCTTCCAAAGAGCCTACTAAAGAATCCATTATAAAGACTGATTATTTTTTACTTTACAGTTTTTATACAAAAAGAAGAAACTATTGAAAGTAATTGTTATGCGTATTTGAAGAGGCGTACCGCACATTGGAAACATTATAGAAGTACCACGTACTGTTGTTAATCTTCCAAGGTTATGCAGTGGCTTTACATTTAAAGATTGAATTGATATTTTAAAATTGATGAAAACAATGGGAAACTGTCAAAAGATTAAATCAGAATGTGAGTTGATGTTAGAATGCATTCTATAAATGCTTGGCAAGTTGCAAAATTAGATTGAATGCTCATAGAGCACCTTTCCTACATTTTTCCTTATAATTATGAGTCTCTGCAAGAGACTGATTTTCAAACAAAATAAGCCACCACTTGTTTCCAGATTTCTAAATTTTTCTTATGACTTCGAATGAGGTGTTCTTGACCCTTGGTGTCTATGCCGGCTCACAGAGCAATCCTATTCCTCCACTAATTCTCCTTGCAACCTTTTCTCTTCCAAGGTTCTACCTGAAAGAAATCTACAGTAATCAATTAACTTCCCAATCTGCTTGCCTTTGGGATATGGGAGGAAACTGGAATAGCCAGGAAAAACCCATACAGACACAGTGAGAAAATGTAATCCCCACAAAGGCAATAGAGAGGGTTAGCCATGATCATATTTCCTGGTGAGGTAGGCAAGAGATGGTGGATTAACCAACTACGGCCATTTCTTATGTTCTAACTGGGGAACATGGTATTTTAGTTTTGGCCATGTATTATTCATTCACATATTGAAATTTTGGGTATTTTGGTGCTATTGACAAGGGAGGCATTATATTGCCCATTCCAAATTGCCCTCGGCTTGTGATGCTGTTTCAGAGGGCATTTAAGAATTAATATCCAGGAAATGATTTCGTCCCCCAACACCACGTTACAGCCCGTGGCCCAGGGTGTTGTCACTACGTTCAAGGCTTACTTCCTATTTAAGTACATAATGAAGCATATCATTTCTGAGTTGATCTGCAATGACAAACCACCATTCAGAAAAACTGCAAGAGGTACAATGTAAAGATAACCCAGACTACCTCATGTAACAATGACTAGTGTTTAGCAATATTTATGGCGAGAGTATGCGTGTGACTCCCATAAGTTTCATGAACCTGAAAAAAGCCTTGGAAGACATTGTTAACTTGGCAAATGAGGCTGAGTTTGATCAATTAGACCAGGATGAAGTAGAGAAGTTGTTGGAATCTCAAGGTGACAAACTTATGAATAAGGATCTGTAAGAGCTTGAGCAACAGAGGATAGAAGCATTATTACTGACACACAGTTCACTGTGAAAAGGGTTTTGGAGGCTTTCTTCTGCATCAAGAAACCAATTATCATCTGTTCTAGTGAAAAGAATCACTCACATTTTTCTGTTCTTCACTCAAGTAGAGCACATTTATTTCAATCAATCTTACCCTTGTAAGTGAGAGAGGTCGGTCCATGCATTCTACCCATTTGTACAGTGCATGGAATTTTTTGCATCATCAGAGACATGGTACAGCATGTTACAAATTCTTCACCCAATATACAAGAATTCTCTTATCAGCACAGAGCCAATCAGATAAAGATAAGCTTGTGGCCCCTACTGCCAACAGCACCCAAGTGAATTATAATGTGGAAATGGTATGTGTTGTACTGCCATTATTTATACCAGGAACAAACTAAATATCAACATTTCTACATTTGTCCCAAGGGAGGGGGCCTCGGAGGTTTCTTGTTATATTTGTTGTGAACACCAGGGGAGGTGGAGATTGGGTGCGGTCCTGCATAATCTCAATCTTGATCATTCATTGACATGGATTAATTCCCACCATACTCCTGATTTTAAATGCATTTCATTGGATGTCTGACTGTCCCTGAATTCTTCTTTTGGGGTATCCAGGAGAGATTACAATGTCCTCCCCATCTCCAAGGTATCTTCCTGTTGTTTTCCTGCAGCCTTCATGAATTAATTAAAGACAGCGAGTAGTACCATGAGTTTGCTCATGCAAAGATTGAACCCCCTTTGCTATTAATCCTTACAACATTAGTCATCCCACCATGTTCAAAGTTGATAATCCCAATGTAGAACGTCGTGTCAGATATAGCTACAAGATAGAAAATGCCATGCCTGTCAATAAGGAACTTTATCAGAGGAAACAAAGGAGAGATGTCCATGATTCCATCAACATATTCTTTAAACTTCATTCATCTGCCAAGCAGAAACAGCCAGAGGAAGAACCCTTACCAGCTCTTTTAAGCCTGGATTCATCACCACCACCACCACAATCACTTGAATATCAGTGACAACAACACCTTTCTCTTACCTTGCTGCCACCTCAACATGTAAAGCCACCACTATCACTTGCATATGAAGAAACAAATTAGGAGCTGGAACAGACCACAAGGCCTCTTGTGGTAACCTTTCATCAATTTGCTCATCAAGCTTCTGCCTCACAGAATATCCTGTTTCCACCAACCTTTGAGCAAGAGAGTTCCAAAGACTAAGAGAGGGAAATAAATATCTCTATCTTAAATTGATTATTCTTTATATTGCGATAGTGATACCTGTTTCCAGATTCTCCCACAAATCGAGGAAGAAAGAGCTAGTCATTGAGCAAAAGTTTGTTATCAAACCAAGTTAAACGTGGTTTTATGAAAGGTAAATCATGTTTGACGGATATGTCCAATTTCTTTGAAGGTACAACAAGCAGAGTTGACAGATGCCACATAAATTGCTGGTGCACAAGTTAAGGATTCATGATATTAGGGGAAGTGTGTTAGAATGGACTTGAGATAATTTTCTATGTGATAACCAGAAAGTTGGAATAAAGAGGTCTTTTCAGGCTGGAAGAATATAATTCATGGAGTGCCCCAAGGATCATTTCTTGGCTCTCAGTTATTTATGATGTTTATTAATGATTTCAAGGTAGGGATCCAAGTTGCAAGTGGAAGGTATCCCAATTTGCTGATATCATAAAAATAGGTGGGAGAACATATTGCATATTTGGAGTCTGTGGCATGATATGGATAGATTGAGTAGCAAAAACTTGTTAGAGAGTTTAATGGAGGAAAGTGTGGGTCTTGCACCTCAGGAAGAGGAACTTAAAGGCAGACTTTTATCTAAATGATGAAAGATTAAGCCAAGTATGGAGGGATTGAAGTGTTTCTTGTGTTTGAATTGCAAACTGCTCCCAGGAAGAGGGAGCAGGAGATGAGGAAGGCAAATGGCATATTGGCCTTTATTACAATTGGTTTAGCATTTTGAAATAGGGAAATAGTGTTACAATTGTATCAGCTAGTTCTTTGGATTACAGTGTTGTCCTTTTACTAGAAGCTGAAGGAATTAGATTTATATTCTTTGGAGTTTAGAAAAATGAGGCTGATCTTATTGAAACAACTAAGATCCTGAGAGGTATGATGAGGTAGATGTCGAGATGTTTCCACTCGTGGGAGAATCTCGGTCAAGGGGACCGTGGGGAGTACCTTGGACTCTAATGAGGAGGGAATGAATGTCCAGGATTTTGAAAGTTGTCAGGGTTGCATTTATCAGGCAAGTGGAGAGTATTCCATTTTACTCCCAACTTGTTCCTTGTAGATAGATGCCGGAAAGGTTTTGGGTGTCAGGAGCTGAGTTTCTCATTGCAGGAAACCCAGTACTGACTTCTCCTTACAGCCATTGTATTTAAGTTGCTAGTCCAGTTAAGTTTTTGTCAGTGGCAACCCCCAGGATGTTGAAGATTCGAGACTCGGCTATTGAATGCCAAAGGT
>JARFYF010000063.1:101044800-101057905 GCA_030265395.1 Rhina ancylostomus
AGGCAGTCCTAGCACTGCTGATCTTCCAGGTTCACCAGTCAGCAATAATTTTATGGGTTGCCTGAAGGAGGTAGGTTCATTTTTGAATAGCATAATGTAGGTGGTGGGAAGTAGACCCAGAGTTTTGAGAAGGTTTGTATTTTCCCTTCATTAGTGTGCATCCTCCTCCAGCTGGGAAGGAGATGGTAGAGTGGGTTTGACATGGAACATCTGAGGTTCTGGACCATCATCATTGGCAGAAAATGAGTTCAGAGAGGATGAGTTGAATAATATGCATTTTTCCCATCATTCTCTATACAGCAGTTTGACAGAGAACAAACAAAACTCACTTAAGGTAGGGAGAATCAAGTGATGAGCAACTTTTGGATTCAAATTCATGGTATCTGGTTTTAAGACAAATTATTTTTGTGACTTGTGTTGCTAATTGTTGCCTTTTATCCTTGTCTAATTATTTCTGTAATAATTACATGCATAGGAGATTGTGATGACCTGATTAGAAATGAGATGAGAAGATAATGTCAAGCTTTAAGCACTTAAGGGTCAATCTTCAGCATATGATTAAAACTGAAAATCAACTGCAAATTAAAATGCAGTCTGAGGTCATAGATGCTGATGCCATGGATTCTTGCCTTATTTTGCATTGACATTCCTTTATAGGAGCAGCAGAATGAGGAAGCTGATGATGCTTCCAGTATTGTAAACACAACTTGTTATGGATACAGAAGTGAGCTTGCAGTGAACTGGAAGACAATGTTTATTTTAAATTATCTGCTAGAAATTCATCCTCAGTCAGTAGTGCTAAGTGTGCTATATGCTAGCACTTGCACATTGTACTTGATACAGATAAGTTTAGAAACAATGAAAGCATTAATTGGAAAACTTTTAAGGAGACTACCTGAAGGAAGATTCAGGCACTGAACACCTCAGCTATTTATTTAGTCAAGCTGATCTCCTTCAAATGGTGCTGAAGCAGGCTACACCTCTCTCAGTAAGCCCCACTGCTACATGCACTGCCCATTTCACTGGTGGACTGTGTAGGCACCCATAATATTAAACATGCATTCAACAGTAATTGATGCTATTGTGTATGCCCAGATCTCTCTGTTTGTGAGCATGTATAATGCAGATTATCATTAAGATAGGATCTGTGCAAAAGTTGAAGTAATTCAAACATTTGCCTCAGCAATTGAAAGTATGATTCCTATTTCATGAGGGTATACAATGTAAAGATTTTATTTTACTGTCTTCAAACACTGTATAATTTTAAATATATTTCTGGAGTTACATTTCTGCATTTTTGGTAATCTGAAATTCATTCACGGACAGTAGTGTTAAACACACCATATAATAGTATTTGTAGTGTACTCTGTCTCTGAGATTTGTTATGTTGATGTTATTGGAATGAATTCTGGAGGCAGAGTGCAAGTGCGCTGACATTGCCATGTAATGACATATGGTGCTATGGACTGGGAATGAATTTCTGGCCAATATCTTAGCAACTGAACATAAAGTTTCTCTTCCAAAGGGTATGTTTTTCAGGAAATGATTTTGACATAGCTACTACATTGAATTTATGTCAGTAAGTTGAAATCCGAAATTAAAAGCAAATTGGTCATATTTGCTCATATTGCCAAACTGGGAAGAGTTGTGAAGGCAACACAGAAATTAGAAAACTAGTGGACAAAATATCCAAGTGGGCAGCAGTTAATGAATTTTAATGCTGACAAGTGCACATACACTGCAAAATGGGTAACGTGCACTGTTGCTAGAAAATGCTTTAATGTTTTCTAAAGGTATTGCAACAGCATTGTGTGTCACCATTATGATCTTTGTGAAAGACTCATAAAGATCAATATCTTCTATTGTGAAGTTCCAAGAAAGGCATTATTAGTGTCTGTTTAAATGTGCTGCTCTCTGGTAATTTATGGCAAGTTCTCCTAGCTTATAGCATTTACCTCACCAAGCGTAATCTCTCCAGCTCTTAGAAAGACATAATGCAACACAAGCAACACTCCTCCAGTTACAGGGGAGTCATGCTACAGATTGAATGTATGCTGCAGTGATGGATGGGAGTGGTGTAGTGATTCCAGGGCATCAGCCCTGTTCATTTTGGAGAAGACTCATGCCTGTGGGAGACACGTTCTCTGTTTAAGGAGACCACAGAAATCCTCCAATACTACAGCCAAGTGTTCCTGATCGTGACTTATCAGGGGGGTATCTATAAGGACATGGGTGCAGTCTTTGAATACTTACACTTTGAGGAAGACTGCAACGTGCAATTCCCCTTGCCTATTTCACTTGCACCTGTGGGTTGAAGGCAAAGAAGTTTGTTGTTTGGGTGACCTGCCCAACGCTGTACTGAGCTGCAAACTGTAAGGTGTACAGAGATCAGCAGCAGATCCTGGAATGACTTGAGGTCTGGAAAATGAGAAGAGCTGTGACTCTTATCTCTGTGGACAAAGCAGTCAAGGCACACATGATGTTGTGTTTGGAAGTATAACTGCATAAATATCATAGAAGGACACAGCTCAGAAAATCTCCCAATCAAACTATAGATTGTTCAGGTCTTGTTACGTCTTGAATGTTCTTTTGGTCATTGAAATGCGAAAGACAATCAGGATATTAGTCTTAGTGCTGATCTCACATGAACAAATTGTGCGAAGAGAATATTAGAAACTTAGGTTTTCTTCAATCTGCAAACAAAGCAATTGAGAAGATCTTAATTTACACCCCAAAGTCACCATCATGCGAAGGAGTACAGAGCAACAAAGGAACTCTGGGGTGCATGTCCATAGAACCCTGGAGGTGACATTACAAGTGAGAAGACACTTAATGAGGCATGTGGGTTCCTTGCTTTATGGGTTGTGTCATAAGAACAGGGAAATCAAGCTAAATGTCTTAAAGTGAGTACAATTAAATATTTACAGCATAGGAAGAAAACACCAAGAAAAATAGTGCTAGAAAATGACCAGGATATTGGCAGGAATGAAAATTATTAACCACAAGCAGAGATTGGGTAGGGGGAGATGTCTTTGTTTCAGATGGAGGCAAAAGAGGAGAGATTTAATTGAAGTATGTAAATTTGTGAGGGGCCTAGATAAAGTGGATAGGAAGAACTTATTTCTCTTGATGGAAAGAGTTAATAAACTGGCCAAAGGGTGGAGAGTTGGGGTAAATTTAAAGTAATTAATGGGAGTTGTGAAGACTTTATTTTAACCAGAGGATGATGGAGTCTGGAACTCACAGGACGAATGGTAGATGCAGAAACTCACAAGTAGAAATGCTTGATTGAGCAGTCAATGTGCTTGTAACCAACTACACAATTGACTAAAGGTTGACAAGTGATATTAGTCTGGATAGCGTATGTTTTGGCCAGCACAGATATAAGGTCTCTTTCTATCGTGTGGGACACTGTGGGACAGGCAATTCCAGAAACATATTAAATAAAATTGTAGGAGGAGCCACATATGCTTTATTTAAATTGTAGGACTGATGTCAGGGTATTTTCCCCAAGTACATCATTAATCATTTATATCATTGTTAGCCATGGGTGAGGTACTCAAAGATTGGAGAGTGGCCAATGTACTTTAATTTAAGGAGGGCTCCAAGGACAAGCAGGGGTATTACTGGCAGGTGAGCCAAATAGAAGAGGTGAGAACGTTACTGGAAGGGATTCTGAGAGACAGGATCTACTTATGCTGGGAAAGGCATGGAGTGATTCGGGGTAGTCAGCATGGCATTGTGTGTGGGAAATCATGTCTTATGAATTTGATTGGGTTTTTTGAAGAGGTAACCAAGAAGATTGATGAGAACAAAGTGATAGACATTGTCTACATGAAACATAGCAAGGCCTTTGAAAAGGTACCACATGATAGGCTGGTCCAGAAGGTTAAATCATATGGGATACAAGGTTGAGCTAGTCAATTAGATGTAGAATTGACTTGGTGGTAGAAGTCAGAGGGTGGTGGTAGAAGGTTGTTTTTTAGACTGAAAGCCTGTGACCAGCTGCTAGGATTGATGCTGGCTTCACTGTTGTTTGTTGTCTATATCAATGACCTGGATGAGAATGCAGTTGGCATTATTAGTAGGTTTTTGGATGACATCAAAACTAGTGGTAGAGTGGACAGTGAAGAAGGTTATCTAGGATTACAATGGTATATGGACCAACTGGAAAATGGGCCAAGGAATGGCATGAAGTTTAACTCAAACAAGTGTGAGGTGCTGCATTTTGGCAAGTTAAACCAGGGCAAGAATTGCACTGGGGGTCTGGCGAGTGTGGCAGTACAGAGAGACCAAGTAGTACAAGTACACATTTCCCTGAAAGTGGCGACACAGAAAGATAGTGTGGTGAAGAAGGTGTTTGGCACTCTTGTCTTAATCAGTTAAGGCACTGAGTGCAAGACTTGAGACATCATGTTACAGTGATTCAAGAAGTTGGTGTGACTACACTAGGAGTACCGCATCCACTACTGGCCATCTAACTGTAGGAAGGATGTCATTGAGCTGGAAAGAGTGCAGAAAAGATTCTCGAGGATACTACCGGGCCTGGAGGGCTTGAGTTATAAAGAGAGACTGGATGGGCTGAGGCTCTTTTCCTCGTAGTGAAGGAGGCTGAGCAGTGACCTTATAGGAGTATATAAAATTACGAGGGGCATAGATAAGATAAATGATCAGTCTTTTTCCCAGGGTTAGGGGAGTCTAAAACTAGAGACCATAGGTTTAAGGTGAATGGGAAAAACTTTAAAGGGGACCTGAGGAGCAACTTTAACACACAGAAGGTAGTTTATACGTGGAATAAGCTGCCATAGGACGTGGTAGAGATGGGTGTAATTAGAATATTTATAAGACATTTACCCAGGCACATGGCTAGGAAAGGTTTCAAGGGATATGGGCCATATTGCAGGCAAATGGGACTAGCTGAGGTAGGCAGTTTGGTCAGCATGGACAAGTTGGACTGAAGGGCATGTTTCAGTGCTGCATAACTCTTTGATTCTAATCCAATCATTTAAGAAACAATTATAAAATATGATAAGAGGACCATTGGGTCTTTCTGAATGGATAAACAAAGTTGATGGAAGTGTTCTTCCTTTCCCAGATGTTATTCTGACCTGACTGATGTTCTTTCAATCACACTTGTTGCATGCCAGTTGCTCAAACTAATTCTCAGTAATTATCCATTTCTGACTGCCGTTTCATGAAAATTGGAAATATATCTTGTTACTTTAATTTTCATTAAGTCTAAAATATTTTACGCTTGTATGACATTTCTTCTCTGTTAATTAATTTTGTTCCAAATGTATGCCGATGAGGTATTTAATTAGTTATAAAGAATATCTAAAGAACACGGTTAAAAATGATGTTAGGGCCTTAAAGTTAATGGAGCAGTTTATAAATTTCTTTTTCAGAATACTATTAACCTAGCGTAGTTTATTTTTATTACCTCATAACAAAATTCATTGCTGAAGTGATTTAATGGAGTGATATAATTAGTATTACAAATGGGAAGGTATGAATTTAGCTCAGTTATTTGTGCAAAGTCCTTGGCACGGCTTGACTGTGGGTAATACAATATTATAGAGAAACCTAAGGGAAAAGTATAAATGTTCCCCCTCACAAGTTAATCCCACATTTGTGAAAAATCTTTTTGGAACACTGATAGAAATGCAGTTGCTTTTTCAGAAATCTTCCCACAAAGTGAGCTGCTGCTATTTTCAGGATTTAAAGGGGCTCAGAGAGGCATCCTCAAAAATCTGTGAACAGCTGGCATCAGAACGTGATTGGCATGGATCAGAGGAGAAAAAAGTATGTGTCCTTCTTGCATTATCACCAAGCTGATCACTGAGAATAATGTCAGAAATTAAATGAACTCACCATATGTCACAGAACAACTTCATAATAGGCTTACCATGGAGATGAGGGAAAACAAGGAGATGGAAGGAGGTAGTAATCTTCTCTGTGACACACTTTAAGCAACCTTGCACTGTTGCGAGGTGGGGATGACAAATGGGGCATAGATTGGTGTATGTAGTTCCAATGTTTGGAAGTTTGAAACAACCACTGATGAAAGATTCATTTGCATTAGAAACTGAGGCTGAAATGGAAAACCTCTAATTGAATCTTAATGACAGTCTCAAAACAATGTGCCACTGTTTTATTCGTGCCTTATTACATTTACAAACTCCAACTTAAACCAGTTAGGAAGTAAGCATGTGGTGCATGACTTGTGAGATCATTAGTTGAGGAACTGACCCCAGTGTAAATCATCAAATACATTAATATAAATCGTGCACAGAAGTCCCTGGACTAATTTCACGATATATTCCATTTTATCAAGAAATTGTTACTAGCACTGTTTGTAAGTGTGGTATTTGTCCATGAAAAGCAATTGTTAATAGATTAATTTTATTGGCATCTACTGATGACAGTTTGTTCCCCACAACTCATTTAAAACTTTTGAAGAACTTCATTGGGCTGAAAAGAACTATGAGTTGTTAAGAGAGAAATGTTTGCCATTTTTATTAGTTATGGAGGTACAATTTAAGATAAGAGAAGAAAGTAAAACTAGAAATGTCAATAGTTGACATCGAATGGATGTTGGGGGATTTGCAAAATGCCTGATTGCATCAAAATTTACTGGCAAATCCCAAAGGGTGATAGGCAGCATGTATTATTGAAAGGTTTATTTTTTTCTTTCATCATGTTAACAAATATGTATTAGATTTTGGCATTTTATTTACTGCCTAGCATAGTACATATGGTTTACTGCAGATGTCTGTGTGATAGACAAGATGTTGATTAATGGCAAAGCTACAATAGTCAGCAGTTGGGCTAGTGTATAGTACCAAATGAAAAACAAACTGATTTGTAATTTCCGGCAAATTCAGGCACAAATGGAATGGATATCACTAATACCAGTCACACACCATAACTGGATAAATAACATTTGTAACATGTCAGCATCAACTGAGCTTCTGTTACAATGTAACATAGTTTCATTGAGTGAACAGGCAGGTAGGAATGCATAGGACAAAAATAAAGCTCATGCTTCATATTAAAGCGCATTACTTGCCCCTTTAGCATAAAATATCAGAATTCATATTTATGGAGCTACATGGTTACTTACCAACATAGCTATCGAGCTAAAGTACCCAATACAAGAAGCATTTACAGAGATAAACTGATCAGAATTGACTTGAAGTTGAATAATTGGTTCTGCTTTACCTGTAGTTGAATACATTAATCTTCACACTTAGAAATCCTACATTCTGGACTAACTGGCCAAAGAACAGACATTTCTTCTTGTGTATCACACAAGAACATTAAAATATGTCAAAAATTACTTTTGTCTGTTTGAGGATATGCTTAATAGTTTTTAATACTAGAAGTAGCATAGAGCTGGATTTCTTGCATGACTTTTTATCATTGTGTCCTGCCACATTGTTGATGGTTTACTGTTTTCATTCAAACCCATTCACTACTTGATCCCTGTGGAGTGATCTCCTCTGTCATCACTTATGTCTATGTGCAAAGTCCACGAATACTAATTATTTAATCTTTGTTTATCTGAAAGCAAAAATAAGTGAAAGAATATTACATTTTGTCTGAATAATAGTAATTTTGTCTACCATTTAAGCTTAATTAAGGCATGTATTCACCTTTTTAAGGCACACTTTTCCTACATTCCCTTTATTTGATATTCTAGGTCAAGTACTTCTTTTCATTGTAAGAATCCATTTAAGGTTCACGGATAATTTAACTGAATCTCAAATAGTAATGCTCAGCAATAAAAGTAATTTCTGAAATATGTTTAGATCAAATTTTGGAATGAACTTTGAACTGCCATAATAAACCATACAAATTCATCATTTTAAAGTCGCAAAGTAAAGTTTAAAAAAATAGGCAGTATACACAGTTTAATTAAATGGAATTCATTTTGAAATCCCTTCTAAATGATCGCCATTAGTTCCACCATATTTGTAGCTGTATACTGAGTATTTCAATTACTAAGGACATAAGTTTAAAATGTACTCTTCTCCATGTAAAACCTGTCTTTTGTCTTGCAACAAAATTGAGAAGCTTTGAAAAGTACTTTGTACTCTCCTTGCCATGATAGATCTTAAAAAAAGTTCTTCCTTATCGTCTTATTTGTCAGGTTTCTTTGCATACAAATGCTAGCAATTGGGACATAAACATGAATTATTTCAGTGGTCTAACCATTAGTGCCTCAAAACTGGCAAGATGGTTCATTGGAAAGTTGGTGAAAAATGTTAAGGTAGAAGTAGATCTGAAGCCAGTGGAACTTGATCTACTGCCATTTTCATGCTGACAGGTTTTGTAATAGTTCCAAGAGGTAGGAATCTTCTTTAATGTAATTAAACCCAGATCCCACAGACTAACTGAAAGCCTAATTTACATTTATCATTTGCAGTGCTTATTTTCCAGACTTGGAATGCCTGCCTATAAAGAGAAAATAAAAGCTGTCAAGTTATTTAGTTTCCTCCCACAACACATGCAACTGCTGACTGCAAATCATCCCTGTTGAAGATTTGCTGTAGAGATTGTGGGGGAGTTGATGGGTTTTTGAGAGAGAATAGCTTACAGTGGGATCAGTGGAGGAATGGGATTGATGGGAATCCTCTGAGCTGGGATGGGTTGAATTGTCACCTTGTTGCAAGGAGAATGCAGAATGTGCAATTCAGAGTAGAACAAGTTATTGGAGTGATGAATGCAAAAGATACTTATCAGTTAAAGCTGACTGAGGATAGTGGAGGGTGTAGTAGTGAATTCAGAAGCAGGGATCAAAGGTGGCAGGGGATGAAATGGCAAACCTTCCAAGGATATGAGAGCTAGCATTCAGCAGGGTATATGATAGCAGTATGAAACTGGGGGGTGTACACCAAGTTAGTTCAGTTCAATGGTCCGTCCTTAGAGGTGTGGGAATTGCATGCTGACTTTTTTTTGTCAACATTAATGTTATGGATGGTGATCCACTATCCCACAATGAATACACTCATCCTGTCTGGACTATTGGGAGCTTATGTGACCAGTCAGTAGTCAAAAATCTGGTATAGTGAGGAATTTCTTGGCCTGGTTTCTCTGCAGCCATAATTCTAGTCTAAACATTGCTAAACTTCTTAAATTCTACTTGTAAGGGAACAACAAGTTTTTTTTTTAGTAATTAGTTTACTCAACTCTTTCTTTCGGGCTTTCTTTATTGCCAGACCAGACCAGCAGCATGGTATTGTACTTGAATTTGAATCAGATATTGGGCACTCATTGTCAAGTAACCAACTTCTTGAACTCCAGCCCCCACCACAAACCCCCTTCCTCTACTCTCCCCAATCCTCACAGATATTTGAATATCTGTTATCTGAATTGCATGACACAATGACACAGAATACTCCTCTTGCATAGAAGAGTTGCATTCCAACAGCACTTCAGAAAGTTGACTCCATCCAGGACCCAGCACCCTGCTCTATTTGGAAAGCATTCATTTACATTTACTCATGCCACTATAGGAATATCCTGCCTACATCTATCAAAGCTTTGTCAACAATGACTTGCATCACCCAGAAAGGGAAGGTAAATAGGCATGTGGAAGGCTATTTTCAAGCTTTCTTCCAAATCATACCCCATCCTGACTCTTAACGGTGACTTTTAACTGGCTTTTTAATAATTTTGTTCTAATTGAGTTCATGTAAAAAAAAATTTGTTTTCCTTGTGAATGCTGCTTATATGATGCTATGTGCCTGTGATGCTGCTCCAAGTAAGTCTTTCATTGCACCTGTGCAGACGTGTACTTGTGCATATGACAATAAACTCGACTTTGACTTTTGACTTTGACTTTGAAAGTACTGTAATTAGATGAGACTCTTGGAAATGTCCTTATTTACAGATGTACTACCAGCACAGATTGTTCACCGTCACTTCTTAAAATGCATTAGGATAAGGCAATTAAATATCTGCCTTGCCAATGATGCACAGGACAGTGAATGAATAAAATAGATGGCAAGAATTTGTTCTGGACATAATCCTATTATACACAGCCTTGGAAGCTTTGCCCACCTCAGATAAATATGTGTTTGGCCTCACCAAAAGTCAGAAACAGGCAAGAGATCAGATGCTGACGCAAGGGACCACAGATGCTGGAATCTGGAGCAACACACAAACTGCTGGAGGAACCCGGGGGTCAGGCAATATCTATGGAGGGAAATGGACAGTTGACATTTCAGGTCAAGACCCTCATGATGAAGTAGTCTCAACCCAAGACAGAACTTTCCATTTCCCTCCAACGTGCTGCCTGAACCACTGAGTTCCTCCAGTGTTTTGTGTGTTGTTCAAGAGGTCAGATGCTGGTGAGTTCAGTGATGGCTCTGGGATGTACAATTTGGAGGTTTAGATGTACTTTGCATTTGGCCTTTTAGTTTATGCTCACCACTCACATATACCAACTGGAAATGAGGAACAGATATGCAGTCAGATAATAGAAAGATGTAAAAACAACAGTACTAGAGTGGGTGATTTTTAACTTCCCCAAGATTGACTGGGACCATTTCAGTACCGGGGCTTAGATGGAGCAGAATTTGTTAGGTGCATCTAGGAAGGCTTCTTAAAATATGTATATTTCCAAACTGGGGATGAGGCCATATTAGACACCATTTTGGGGAATGGGCCTGGCCAGGTAGCAGAAGTTTTAGTGAGGGAGCATTTTGGGAACAGTGACCATAATTCTGAAAATTTGAAGGTGGTGATGCTATTGGTATTGGTTTATTATTGTCACTTGTACCGACGTACAGTGAAAAGCTTGTCTTACAAACTGATCGGACAGGTCAATTCATTATAAAATGCAGTTACATTGAGTCAGTACAGAGTGCATTGATGTAGTACAGGTAAAAAACAATAACAGTACAGGATAAAGTGTCACAGCTACAGAGAAAGTGCAGAGCAATAAGGTGTAAGTTCACAAGGATAAGATGGGTCTTTGGGTGAAAGTGTTAAATTGTGCTAAGGCTAATTACAAAAGCATAAGGCAGGCACCGGAGAAAGTAGTTTGGGGCAACTATTTGAGGACTAATCCACATTTAACATGAGGGAGTCTCTTAAAGGCCAGTTGATTTGAATTCAGACCAGCATGTCCCCATGAGGATGGCAAGGTTTTTGATAACGAGATACTGTAAGTTTAGTTAAAAAGATGGAGTAAGCATATGTAAGGAAATCGGACAAGGCTCTTGAGGAATATAAAGGAAGCAGGAAAGAACTTAAACAAGAAATCAGAGGGCTAAAAGGGCCATGAAATGTCCTTGGTGACTAGAACTCGGGAGAATCCCAAGGCATTTCATACATATATTAACAGCAAGACGGTAGCTGAGGAAAGAGTAGGTCCTTTAAAGAACAAAGGAGGGAATTTATGCATGGAGCCAGAGGAAATGAGTGACGTTCTTAATGAGGACAGCATTGCTATACACCAAGGAGAAGGCCACAGATGATGGTGAGATTAGGGAAGGGTCATCGAGTTATACAGCTTGGAAACAGGCCCTTCGGCCCAACTCATCCATGCCAATCAAGATGCCTTCCTAAGCTAGTCACAATTGCCTGCTTTTAGACCATAAGATGGAGGAACAGAATTAGGCCATTCAGCCCATCAAATCTGCTCTGCCATTCAATCATGGCTAATTTATTTTGTCCCCCTCTGCCTTTCTCCTGCCTTCTCCCCATAACCTTTGACATCCTTACTAATCAAGAACCTATCAACCTCCCCTTTAAATATACTGAATGACTTGGCCTCCACAGCCATCTGTGGTAATAAATTCCACAAATTCACAACCCTCTGGCTAAAGAAATTCCTCCCCATCTCTGCTCTAAAGGGACACCTTTCTATTCTGAGGCTGTACCTTCTGGTCCTGGACTCTCCCACTACTTGAGGCATCCTCTCCACCTCTACTCTATTCAGGCCTTTCAATATTCGGTAGGTTTCAATTAGATCCCCTCTCATCCTTCTAAACTCCAGCAAGTACAGGCCCAGAGCCATTAAAGGTTCCCCATACGTCACGTTGGCCCATATCGCTCTAAACCTTTCCTATCCATGGACATGTCTTTCATGCATTATAATCGTACCCACCTCCATCTCTTCCTCTGGCAGCTCCTTCCATCTGTCCACCACCCTCTGTGTGGAAAAACTTGCCCCTCAGGTCCCCTTTAAATCTTTCACCTCTCACTTTAAACCTAGAACCACGAGTTTTAGATTCCCCTAACCTGGGAAAAAGACTGACCATCCACCTTGTCCGTGCCCCTCATGATTTTATAAACCTTTGTAAGTTCACCCCTCAGCCTCCTTCGCTCCAGGTAAAACAGTCCCAGCCTATCCAGTCTCTCTTCATAACTCAAGACCACCAGTCCTGGCAACATCTTTGTGAGTCCTTTCTTCACCCACTCTAGCTTAGTCACATCCTTCCTATTGTATGATGACCAGAACTGCACACAATATTCTAGGTGCGGTCTCACCAACGTGTTGTACAGCTGTAACACGACTTCTCAACTCACCGTCTGAGGAAGCATGCTATACGCATGAGGAGAGAATGTGCGGAAAGGCCTTATATTTTATGGTTTCTGAAAGAATGAGAAACCATAAAATATAAGGCTTTTTATTTTATGGTTTCTCCATAAGATAAATTGGTATTGGTGTATGATTGTCACTTGTACCGAGGTACAGTGAAAAACGTGTCTTGCATAACATTCATACAGATCAATTCATTGCACAGTGCAGATACATTGAGTTGTACACAGTGCATTGATGTAGTACAGGGTAAAAACAATAACAGAATACAGAGTAAAGTGTCCCAGCTACAAGGAAGTGCAGTGCAGTGCAGGTAGACAATAAGGTGCAAGGGCATAACAAGGTAGATTGTAAAGTCAAGAATCCGTCTCATCATATAAGGAGATGATTCAACCGTGGGATAGAAGCTGTCCTTGAGCCTGGTGGTACATGCCTTCAGGCTCCTGTATCTTCTGCCTGATAGGAGAGGAGAAAAGAGAGAATGACCTGGGTGGGTGGGGTCTTTGATTACGCTGGCTGCTTCACCAAAGCAGTGAGAGGTAAAGACAGTCT
>JARFYF010000063.1:101234614-101248467 GCA_030265395.1 Rhina ancylostomus
GAGGTCAAGAGTCCACCTTATGGTAACTGGGGACCTTACAATAGTCACAACAGCAGGGTAGAAGCTGCCCTTGAGCCTGGTCATACGTGCTTTCAGGCTTTTGCATTTTCTACCCAATGGGAGAGGGGAGTAGAGAGAATGTCTGGGGTGGGTGAGGTCTTTATGCTGGCTGTTTTACTGAGGCAGCAAGAAGTATAACACTTTTTTCCTGTTTTTCTCAGCAAATGGGCAGTTGGTAAGACTGCATTTAATGCCCATTCCCAATTTTCCTGAATCCATATTAGCCCTTGCCCAATTATTGTTCCTGTGTTGAATCAAGGTACAAAAAAATTACCAGGGATTTTATCCAGCATGACAAATATCTAAATAAGGACTTGGTATATCTTGGTTCAAACTGCTCATGTTATTTTTGGAATTAGGAGGTCACAAAGTTGTGAAGTCCTATCATTGTAAACTTGTTGGATAGCTGTGGTGTATTCTGTACATTAAACATACTGGCTTGGAAATTTCTTGGCATCTAGAATGGGGTGTTTATTTGGCAACCTGTGGTGGACTAATGAACATTTTCTTTAGAATGTCCATGCTGCAAAGTCCTACTTCATGAAGCACAAAGCTAGATTAGGTCTTGCACAGTTTGTGCACTGAAAGGCATTCCCCTCACACTTTTCAGAAGAAGGAGGACATCAACAGATGAAATGGGACTTTGATGGTCTAATGGAGTGGGAGAGAAAGTTGAGATTTATTATTGTGACCATTGACCAGGCAAGTTGGAATATGGAGGTGGCAGTATAGCAGGAAGACAAGTCATATAGAAAATATCACTTTTAAGGTACAAGCAATGTCCCTGAATGTTAAATATTTTATAATCAAACCTAACATACTTTATGAAGTCTACTTGCTTATGATAGCTTAGGAAACTGTTCAGTCAGTCAAATTTTGTGTCTAAAACTTTGCATTCTTGAACCTTTGGTTGATGTAGCTTTTTCAGATCATTGGATGCCACTTAGTTTTGAAAAAGAATTGATTCCTTTTAGCACCCCACTGATTCAGTTTAGTGATCAAGTCTCTGAAGTATTATGGAACCTCAAAGGCACCATGTAAATGCACTGTTCTTTTGTTAATAGCAACAATAATAATAGTATTTTGACATTTTCCAATCTCTCAGCTCTGTTTGTCCATCATTGCCCTTATCTTAATCCCCCAGCCGTTGGTATCTGATTGACATATCAGCACTTTACTTTTCCTTTTCTTCCATATTCATGACTAACTGACCTCTATTGCATGAATGTCAGTTTTTAACCCCTATCATCTTTGCCTCTACATTTAATCTCAGACTCAGTTATGAGTCTCTGTCAATGTTACATTCTCTCTGCATTCCATTGCGTTCCACTCTCTGACCACTATCCAAGCACTTTGGTACTTCTGACATTGATCATCCTTTGTGATTCACAGGTAGTGGCATCAGCAAATACAGAAATATTTGGCATACACTGAGAAAGACAGATAACAAACAATAGCGAATGATGTTTTGGAACCTTTTAATGCATAATAACTTCTACTTATCAGTGATTGATTTACTAAACTGCAAATGCATAAAATACAAAATACATCTGTATTCATGAATTTTAATAAAACTTTTAATGAATAAATGAAAGAACACAAGAAATATGAGCATGAGTACAGTGACTGAGTACGATAGCATAAAAAGTTAAAACTTAGTGAGAGTTAAAGACAGTAAGAGTGTGATATGAATTGAAATATGCTATAAAAAAGCCACGAGGAATTCCATTTAATTTTCAAGTAATAGTAGGTGAAGTGCACTGTGTACATACTCGATCAGTGCCACAGCTTCCAGGAAGTGGTTTAAGATGTTTGTCAGGGGCTACGGCAAAAATAGAACAGACAGCTATATTTGTGGGACTGGGGGAACATTATTGACATAGTCAATGACTCTCCATTTCACCCCTCAAAGGTTACCTCATCAAGTATAAGTGAATCTCTTTGGGTACTACCCTCTCTTGTTCATAAGCTGTTTTGAATGCTTAGGCACCAAGATGTCTATGTCCTTTAGTGTCCAGTTGCTATCCAAAGGAAGGAGATTCATTAAGACTAGCATTATAGTTTCCTCCAGTGCTGAGTACTTATATATCATCAGCAGATTCCATGAGTTCAGTTAGGATTTGTTGCCTTCTCTATTATTACCCTTTGTTTAAGAAGGGAAATATGGATAATCCATGAAATTATAGGCCGGTGAGCCGCACACCAGTGGTATGGAAGCTATTGGAGAGGATTCTTAGGGATGGGATTTATTAACATTTGGATGAACATGGGCTAACTAGAGACAGGCAGTGTGGCTTTGTGTTGGGCAGGTCACGTCTTTCAAACCTGAATGAGTTTATTGAGGAGGTGATCGAGGTGATGGATGAGGGTAGGGCAGTGGATGTTGTCTACATCGACTTTGGTAAGGCATTTGACAAGGCCCTTCATGGTAGGTTGATCCGGAAGATTAAGATGCATGGGAATAATAGTTTGGATTCAGAATTGACTTGCCCATACAGTAGAAGACAGAGGGTGGTGGTGGAAGGGTGTTACTCTGGCTGGAGGTCAGTGATCAGTGGTGTTCTACAGGGATCAGTACTGGGACCTCTGTTGTTTGTGAGATATGGATGATGTACGGAAATGTAGGTGGGCTGGTTAGTAAGTTCGTAGATGACACAGAAGCTGGTGGCGTTTTGGACAGTGAAGAAGGTCGTCAGATGTCTAGCGGGGTATAGATCAGTTACAGTTAAGGGCAGAGAAATGGTAGACGGAGTTTAATCTGGGCAAGTGTGTGGTGTTGCACTTTGGGAGGACAAATGAAAGGGGAAATCATACAGTTAATGGCAGGACCCTTAACAGCATTGATGTACTGAGGGATCATGGGGTCCAAGTCTGTGCCTCCCTGAAGATGGCAACACAAGTAGATAAGGTGGTAAAGAAGGTGTATGAACGTAGAACCGTATAGCACAGTACAGGCCCTTCAGCCCACAATGTTGTGCTGTCCTTTAAATCTCAGCCAAGACTATCTAACCCCTTTCTCCCACATACCCTCTATTTTAAATCCCTCCAAATGCTTATTTAGCAATCTCTTGAATTTGACCAATGTACCTGCCTCCACCACCGCCCCAACCACTCTCTGGGTAAAAAACCTTCCTCTGATATCTCCCTTGAACTTCCCACCCATTTACTTTAAAGCCATGCCCTCTTGTATTGAACATTGGTGCCTTGGGAAAGAGGCGCTGCCAGTCCACTCTATCTATTCCTCTCAATATCTGTACACCTCTATCATGTCTCCTCTCATCCCCCTTCTCTCCAAAGAGTGAAGCCCAAGCCCCCTTAGTGTCTCCTCATAATGCATACTCTCTAGGCTTTGGAGAGGGTTGTAGAGGGTTGAAGATGTAGTTTACAGGATGTTGTCTGGATTAGAGTAATACAGCATAGAAACAGGCCCTTTGGAGTATCTCGTCCATACTGACTAAGGTTCCCACCTAAGTTGGTCTCATTTGCTTGCGTTTGGCCCATATCCCTCTAAACCTTTCATATCCAAGTATTTATCCAAGAGGTCTTTTAAATGTTGTTATTGTATCTGTCTGAACTTCTTTCCCAGGCAGCTTGTTCCATAAACCCACTACCCTTTGCATGAAGAAGTTGCCCCTTGGGTCCCTTTTAAATCTTTTTTTTCTCACCTTAAACCTATGCCCTCTAGTTTTTGGTTCCCTTTCCTTGGTAAAAGACTGTGTGCATTCACTCATCCATGCTATTTTGATGATCAGAGGGTATTAGTTATAAGGAGAGTTTGGACAAACTTGGATTGTTTTGTCTGGGAGATCAGAGACTGAGGGGAGATAGAAGTTTACAAAGTTATGAGAGGCATATATAGGGTAGATAGCCAGAATCTTTTTCCCAGGGTAAGAATGTTGAATACTAGAGGGCATGGTTTTAAGTAAGAGGGGGAAAGTTGAAAGAGTCACTCAACCATTTGGGCTTTTTTTTTAATAAACACAGAGTGGTAGGGGTCTGGAATGTGCTGCTAGGGTTCGTAGTGGAAGTAGCAATGATAGTGGCATTCAAGAAGCTTTTAGATAGACACATGAATATGCAGGGAATGGAGGGATATGGATCACGTGCAGGCTGAAGGGATTAGTTTAATTTGGTATCTTGTTCGGCACAGACATCGTGGGCCAAAGGGCCCTGTGCTGTACTGTTCCATGTTAGATGTACCTCAAGTGAAGAATACCTCCAATGGGTGATCAAGGTCCCTTGAAAATGAAGATGCGTGAATTGTCTTTTATTTCACGATAATATTTTTGAAGGTACTTACAATATACATTTCCTAATTGAGTGACTCGGTTTTGAATGGCATTATGATATGGTAGGAACAAATAAATAAACACTCTGACAAAATGAGCATTTCAGCTTAAGGCAGGAAGTGAAAGCAAAGTATTTAGATTTGATGGAACACTATTCAATAAATCACTGGTATGAGACAGCAATTAATAACACACAATCAGTGTTATGGTGTACCAGAGAATTAGATTTTAAATGTATATTGATCTGAATCAGTATGACTTTGATGATGAACTAGGGGAACATCAAAGCTTTACTTCAATTCTGATTGATGAAGGTACTCTGTTTTCCTTTGTATATTTGTGTGAGCTTAACTCCTGGCAGCTGGAAGGGAGTGATTTTCATTTTCTTAATAAGGTATTAAAAATCTCATTCAAAAAGATTGCATATGTGATCTGCTGTCAATTTACATTGTAGTTTGAAGCCATCTGTTTCCCTGGATTATCCCCTGGTCTAATAGTGCTCTGCAGAATATGCATGTAATCTGACAGGTAGTTTTGCTGTTGGAATGGATAGGATGAGCTATAAATTAGGAAACAGTGACTTGGGCTGTTATGCTACTTGCTCAGCCTATTTTCTTCACATCATAGAAAACTCTTCCCGATTCTTCCCCTCACATGTTTGTAATTGCACAATGATTGGTGGGTTCTTAATAGGAAATTATTGTGTTTAATGATTAAATAAATAAAATGGATTTAGAATCAGAAGACTATTGAGTGTAATAACACAGAAAAATAGGAACAGGAATATGCCATTTGACCCTTTATGCCTGCTCTGTCATTCAATATGTCTATGGCCAATCCTCCGTCTCAGGACCGTATTCCCTCTCCCTCTCCACATCCCATGATGCCTTTTGTGCATAGGGATCTATCTACCTCCATCTTAAATAGGGACAAGGACTTGACCTCTAGGATAGAGATTTCCACATGTTGACCACCCCCGAGTGAAGAAATTTCTCCTCATATCAGTCCTATGCAACTCACCCCATATTCTGTGATGGTAGACCTGGTTCTACTGTTCCAAGCCAGGGAAAACATCCTCCCTGCATTCAGCCTATTAAGCCCTGCAAGATTTTTTTAATGTGTCAGATGACCTCTTATTCTTCTAAATTTGAGTCTATACTTGCCCAGTCAACCCAATCCTTCCTCCGGCAAAAATCCTGCTATCCCAGGATTCAGTTCAGTGAAACTTCACTGCACTCCCTATATTGTAAGTAATGCTATTCTTAGATTGTTGCACACAGGTATAGTCTCACCAAGGTTCTGTATAGTTGTAGTAAGAGAGCCCCGTTAATGTATTCAAAATCTTTTGCAATGTAGGCCAACTACTATTTTCCTTTTACACTGCTTATGACATTTGCATTGTTGCTTTCAGTGACTGGTGTGCAAGGACACTCAAGTGTTGTTGCATCATAACATTTCATAATCTGCAATAATTTAACTAATACTTTGCATATGTGCTTGTCCTACTGTAGTGGATAGCTTCACAAATATCCACGTTATACTTCATTTGCCATGAACTTGCCCACTCAGCCAATTTATCTAAAACCTCTTTTCATTCTTTTCACTACTCTCAATCCCACCAAATCTGATGCTTTTGGGAAACTTTTGTTTTCCCTCATCCAGATTATTGATACATAATACAAATAGCTGGGGCCCAAAAACTGTACCCTACAGTACCGCACTAATCACTATCAACCACCCAGAAGAAAGATCCTTTTACTCCTGTTCTCTGTTCCCTGTTTATCAATCATCTTCAATCTATACAAGTATATTACTCCAAGTACCATGCATTTTAATTCTGCACAATGACCTCTTAAATAGGACATTATCAATGCCTTATGAAAGCCCAAAAACACATTTCATACAGTTAAATTAATGCAAATTACCTCTACAGTAATATGTAAGTACATCAGAAAGATTCAGAACTTAGGCAAGTACAGAATTTGAACATGATTGACCAACTGTGCATACAATTTCTTCATAGAATATAAAGGCAGAAAATAAATATTACCTCTTTTTTTCTCTCCTGTAAGCTGAATCATGACATCCTGCATTCATTTCTGATTTTCATCTCTTAGGACTATCAAGAAGGAGAAATTATGTGAAGAAGGCAACAAAAAGCATATAGAATGATGTGTCTGGGAAGGAAAAATTAGGTGACATCTGTTTAAGTAGTATATTATAGTTATCCTAAATCATATCAATTGTAATACAGAAAAGAGGAATTTATCTCTTGCATTTACTGGTATAGTTAATAAACATTATTACATAGTGCAGAAAAGGAAACACCTTTGAAATACAAAACTGGTGAAAGTGAGAAAACACTCAGCAGGTCAGGTAGCATCCATGGAAAGAGAAACAACATTTAAGGTCTAAAATTTAAAAAAAACACTCTCAATTCCACTAAGGATAGGAGTAAATAAGATTGAGTTCATCACTTGAAGTCAGTGAGTTACTCAGACTGTGTTAAACTGTATTAAAACAGAAGACATGGCTGCACAAGAGAATGTGGAGAAAGCAAATGCTAATATCCAGATTCCTATTGACAAATTAAACATTTTAATCAATGACGCCAGAGAAAGAAAGCTGAAATATTGAAGATAATTTTGTAACAAGGAAGTTAGATTAGAGTCATAAAGTGATACAGCATGGAACCAAGCCCTTCAGCGCAACTCGTCCATGCTGACCAAAGGGTCTTCCTGAGTTAGTCCCATTTGCCTGCATTTTGTCCATATTCCTCTCAACCTTTCTATCAATATGCCTGTCCAAATGTCTTTTAAATATTACCTCTATCACTTTCACATTGCTTACACCCACCACCTTCCTTCTGAAAATCTCTCAGATCCCCTTTAAATCTTGCCCCTCTCACCTTGAACTATCCCCTCTTGTTTTAGATTCCTCTACCCTGGGAAAAAGAATGTGACAATCCATCTAATCTATGCCTCTCCTGTATAAGGTCACCCCTCAGCTTCCTTTGCTCTGGGAAAACAGTCCCAGCCTTGGATTAACGAGTAAAAGCCTTGTTAATCCTTTCTGCACCCTCTCCAGCTTTCACATCCTTCCTATAATATGGCACAAGAACTGCACACAACATTCCAGGTGCAGCTGCAATATGACATCCAAATACTTGTACTCAATGCTCTGTCCAATGAAGGCAAGCATGCCATACGCCTTTTTCACTATCTTGTATATTGATGTTGCCACTTTCAAGGAACTGTGTACTTATGCATAAATCCATCTGTTCTACAAGCATATATTATGTATTCAGGTTCATTAATTTGCAGCTTTTTTTTAACTCCATAGTTAAAATAAAAGTGACAGCTTTATCAGTTGTAGGCCAAGAAGTATGATCACATGGTTCAATTTATTTCAGTACCAGTAGATTGGAAAATGACCTTTCCTGGAGTGAAACTCATTTGCAGCTCATTTTGGATAACTGCAACCAGACACTTCCAGTCATGAGTTGAGAATGTTTTTCTGGTTCCTGTTCAGCAACAGACATTCATTACATAATATTGTTCTTTTGGCAGTCCTCTTCGAGCATTGTTTAGGAAATTGGACCAGATTTTCATTGGAATGTTTATCATTGGTTACTCCAGGATACTAACAATGTTATTTTGGAGAGGGACATCACAAAAATAAACTCCATTGTTTAACTCATAATACTTTGACATCAACTCCAGTTTACCAATTCCACCTTCTGTTCCGCCCTGTCCCTGAACTCACTGAACCAGCCCAATTGTCCAACCACACCCTCCCTACCTGATCACCAGACTTCCTGATCACACAAATCCCTCCTCTATCAACTGGAGGCCCTAAAGTGTACCTTAAACCCAATTTATCCCAAAAGGGCACCAATGTTTATAATCCCCAGCCTTGATCAAGCCTTTGGTGTCCTCAATCATCTGCCATCCACCCATTCAACCAACCAGTACAATTGGGCTTTTGATTCCACAGGTCTGATCAGGCCCTTGACGTACACACCTTCAGACTCCAATCCTGGGTGGGACTCAGATATTCACCTCCATTAAGGCCCCAAGCAGACTTTTAGCAAGCCAATCAGATTACTTTCCCTCTCAGACCCAGTGTAGTTGTCTTTGTGTATTCCACAGTTTGTAAAGGAAAACTTGTATCAATGATTCAGCAATGAGTAAAGTGGTTGTTAGTGCAATGACTATATGGTGTACCTTTAACTATAAACAATTTCTAGACTGTAAATTTTTGTTACATGTGTGAGATATCAGCAGGAGAATGAAGAGAGAAGACATAAGTGGTCATCTCAAAGAAAAATTGCATTTTCAACAAACCCACAATATAACAGTATGTCACCTGCTGCACACCCCCACTCCACCCACACCCCAGAAGCTAGAATGTAGTATCTCAAAATGGAGATCAGAATCTTTGTGAAGTAAGGAAGCTTACAGACTAGAAGTTCATCTTCAATTGGTTATGCTAAAATTGCAAAGTTATAGCTGTTGCATGTTGTACTCTGCTTTTGCAATTCAAACTGATTCAATATGTAACAACATGCTTAGTTCTCATCCCATACCACTGCAATGGTTAAAAGTAAATACAATGAAACGGAAACTTTATGATTGACACAAGCTAAGTCAAATCCTATGTGAAATTTATGTGATGATTCTTTCCAAAATCATCACATGATGACCAAAAGTAATTGGTCCTGACATTACACAGTGTTAAACTGTGTAACAAATGTGAAACATTTCATCATTTTGGTGAAAGCCAACAGTTATATATTTAAATGAATTATAAAGTGCTTTGTGATCTTTGAGACACTGCAGTTGGATCAGAAGTAGTAACAGTCATTTTTGATCTTCTGTACTCTAGACAGTTCATTTTAGTTCCTCTTTTGTGCCTTGTGGCAGTATCCATGTGATGAATCAACAATAAAAAATACAGATGTAGCTGCTCAAACAACACCCATGAAATGCTGAGGTGCAGAATTCTAATGCAGCATAATTTGTAATCTCTTGGTCTGGAATATTTGCTCACTCCTATAGTACTACCCAGCCAGAGGACCAACCCTGGTTTGCTGTAGAGTGTAGAAGAGCTTGCTTAGAACAAAATTATACTTATAATTATCTAAATAAGGTGCTGATACTATAGAACAACAATGCATGCATTTTAAACAACAAAAGCAGCGCACTGCAGGCACAGCTAAATGATCACAGGCTCACAAATCAGACCAAGACTCTGCAGTTCTTCCATAAATACTCCTGAGTGGTGGAGAACAATTAAACAACCGATGGGATAAAGGTGCTTCATGAACGAGTCTATCCTCAAAAATAGCAGACCCAGCAAGGAAGTGATGAGCCTACGATTTTCTTAACCCTCTGGAATTCAGATGAAGTCGATATTTCTCAGCCTGTTCTTGTTGTACCACATTCACAGATGCCATTTGATAGCCAATTCAGAGCAGTATTGAATTGTTGTGTTTTATTGGATATAGTAAATACTGAAGGTCCACATTACTGAAATATCTAGGCCAACAGGGAAGTTCAGCACAGCAGTACAAGATACTAAGGTACTGTGGCTACCAGTATATGTGACAATGTGAATATTGCACTGGTGAATACTGCCAAAAAAAGCAAACCAACCTGGGAAGATGGTGCTCCATTAGTTTGCTCAAACTCAATAGTGGAATAATGGAGCAATGTTTCAGCAGTGCTAGCAAGTAGCTCTTCCCAAAATCTGCTCACTGAATCTCAGTTGCACCAGAACCACTTTGCTCCAGACTTCATTATTGTTGCCCCCAAACAGAGATATGAGATGAATGTCTTCTCATTAGATCAAAGGAGCAATTAACCAACTTAGCTCCTTGGCCATTAATAGGATTTAAGTAAGTGGAAATAAGTGTTTGGAATGTTTGGTTGGGAAGGATTGCTGTCTGGTGCCAGGAATTATACCCCACATTTAAAAAAATGATGATGTTGGCATTGAAGCATTTTGGTCTCAGGAATATGCTCTGGGAGTTTCTCAGTGTTGCAGGCCTGACCAGCCTCATCTGCTTCATTGCTGAAATGCAGCATATCATAAAGCCAGAAGTTAAGGCTGCTCGGTAACAATTACTTAGTGTTTAGCTCTATTTGCAATTCTTCCTATAACAAAGCAATTCACAAGCAGTAAAACTCAGAACATATCTGAGCTTGGGATAATGAGTATCAAGTGAAATGTGTGCCACATAAATGCTAAGCAATGGGCATCTCTATCAAGGGAGAACCTAAGCACTTCTTAATGACACTTAAATTATTATTTTACCAAATTCATGTCACCTGCAATGAGCATCCAGGCAGTTGCCATTGATAAGAATTTCATCAGAAATGCTATGGCTATCACAGTAAGACAGAAGTCACTGTACAACACAGCTTTAGCAGAACATCTTCAGGCTTCACAATCTCATTGGCAAATGCAACAGGAACATATGTAGGCCATCACGACCAAATTCATGATCAAGTCATACAGGATATGTATCAACATTCCTTCATGTCTGTTGTGTCAAAGTTCTGGAAAACCCTATCTAATAGTATTGTGAGATAACCTCCACCTGTAAGGCCCAAGGTCAGTTAAGAACATAGAACAGTAGTTGGATAATCAGGCATTCACACCAAAGTCTCCAGAAACATGTCAATTTTCATGAATTACTGGAAAATTCAAGTCAAACCTATGCAGTGGGTGAGTGTTATGAAATCAGATGAAGATGATACATTGAGTAAGATTGGGGATCTACTCAGCAATATAGAAATTTGCCTGGGATTGCTCTGGTTACATGAATCAGATCAAGGCCAATGTACATAGCTAATTACCATCCCAGCAGTTTACTCTCAGTAATCAGTAATTTGATGCAAGGAGTAGCTATACACCATTAATACAGTTATTTTAGGTTCTTCAAGGACTACTCAATAGGAAATTTCATTGCAGACTTGGTCTAAACACAAACAAATGAGAGATTCAGATGTGACCACAGGAGGTATGATCAGTAAGTTTGCAACTGACTGGAAAGTTGGCTGAGTTGTTGATAATGAGGAGGGTAGTTCTGATGTTGGTCAACTGGCAAACTGGGTGGAGCAATGTCAAATGGAATTTCATCCTGATAAGTGTGATGTGATGCATTTTTGTGGGAAGGGAATCTAATAAGGGTAGGATATATATCATGAGTGGTAGGCCACTAGGGAGTATTGAGTGACAAAGGTACTTTTATGTACAAGTCCAAAGGTCCCTGAAGGTGACAGCAGGGACAGATATGGTTTTGACAAAGGCATGCCAGGCCACTTTAATTGTCCATCCAGCTTCCACTCTAACCAATCAGTCTGTGGCTTCCTGTACTGTTACAATGAAACCCAACACAAGCTTGAGGAACAGCATCTCATCTTCTGTCTGGGCATGTTGCAGCCCCAATTCAATATTCAATATTGAATTCTACAACCTCAGGTAACTTGATTTCTCTGTCTGTATCAGTTGTTCATTTGTGATATTGGCTCAGCTTGGTTTTTTTTCTCTCTTTTTTCACTCTGGAAGTGAAGGACATGCCCTGCCTGATCTGCTGGGCATGTCTTCCTGCTCTGCGTTTCACAACTCTTTTGTCCATAGTCTTTTGTCTATGTTTTCATGCTCTATCAGCTCCCATTCACTCATTGATTAGATAACCTTGTTTACAGCAAATCCCCATGACCACCCAGGTTCTACCCTATCAAAAATATCCCCTCTCCCAACCTTCCCACTGCTTAACAAACTTTTTTTATATTTCTGACGAAAGGTCTTTGACCTGTCACGTTAACTCTGATTCTTTTAGATTCCCAGCATCTGCAGGTTTTATTTTGATTTTCATGTGAGATACTTATCTTCATTGGCCAGGCCGTAGAATATCAGTACGGGGAGGTCAGATGCAACAGGACAGACCACAGCTGGAATATTTTGTGCAATTCTGGTCGCCACATGTTTTGATGGCTAAGAGTTAATTTTTGATTAAAGTCATAAAATGATAATAATGTTATTGCATTGTAATAGGATAATTAACAAATAAAAACAGTGATATTTTGCTTTGGAAGTAGTCCAGCAAAGTTATCCTGTAACAATTGTTGCAAGTAATTGAATTTAGGCCCCCAAAATAATGTTAAAATAGAACCTGAGGGAATAATAAAAGATTGGTCAAGTGTGAGTTTTTGAAAATATGACAGGCACAGATAACTCAAGGAATTTAAGGTATCTATCTGCAAGGTAGATCTTTATGTGTCTGCTAGGTCTGGTAAAACAGTGTTGTTCCTTGAAAGGGTATTAAGACCTAATAGATTGAAATTCAATACCCTGCCTTAAAAGTACTTAAATAAATCGTGCAGAGGAAGGTTGCTAGAAACCAAATGAGAAACAATTGTAAAGGATGGAAAATGAGAAGCACCAAAGTCAAGGGTCCAAATGCTGTTGTATAACATGGAAGGTCTTGTGGAATAGTTTTACAAAAGCAGTTTGAATGAAAAATTTGTTTGAGCAAACCAAAAGTAGGGTAAGGTTCATGTAGTTTATGATATATCGCACCTATGCAGAACTATAGAGAATTGGTGAGATTGCTTTAACAATATAAATAGTACAGATACTAACTGCAAGATGTATAGAACTGTGGTCAAAAATTACAATGAAAGAAGGCAGTTGGATAAGTATGAAAGAATCAGCAAAGTGGATGCAATGTAATAACAAAGGCATTTGAAGCACAATGTGTATACTTCAAAAGAGGCAGTGGATTTATTTTTAAGGTACACTCCATGCTCTATACACATATTGAGTTTTCGAGCTCCTGCTGGAAACTTCATTCCATTTAATGTCATTATTACAAACCAGGCACATCACTTGGCTTTTTCTTCCAACAGGATCCCAGGATATCCCTGTATTTAGAGAGATGATATTGCTCCATTTTTTAAAAAAAATAGATCTTTTCCATGCCATTTTAAACTTTATACACTGAATTACAAGTAACTTATTCATATACACATTTCACACAATTACAACTGGCTTTCTCTTTTAAACAGATAACCACAAGTATTATAACTGTTTTTTGGAGTCTTCTTGATCACCTTACCAATCTCTGTTGTAGGCTTTTGGGCTGTTTGGTTCTGGATTTGAATTCAAAGGAAGTCCTTGCAGATATTTGGTACATCATTTCCTGAAATCTGCAATGGATTCAATGTGGATACAACTTCATGATTATCTCTAGCAGAGATCATTCGTTTTATGTGAACATTGATTCTGTCACCAGTTTCAATCCAATACCCTTTTGTTCCTAAACCTGTACTTAGGTTCCTGCCTTCCATTTGTGTGCGCTTGATTTGCTTGGCAGAAAGAGGTTTTGGTATTGGTTTATTATTGTCATGTACCAAGCTACAGTGAAAAGCTTGTCTTACAAACTGATCGTACAGGTCAATTCATTACACAGTGCAGTTACATTGAGTTAGTACA
>JARFYF010000063.1:101301205-101312098 GCA_030265395.1 Rhina ancylostomus
CTTCTGATATATGTAGAGATGAAAAGGTAAACAATATTTTTAAAATATAATTTAGTGAAACCTATTTCAATCAACAATTGTAATTGCTTTTCTTTTGTAAAACAAAATCAAAATGGCCACATGGTGATCATTTTAAGGAGGGCACAAGAATGGGTCAGCACAAGATCTGTACAGAAGTGCCATGAATGGAATAAGTATTCCTTTAGTGATCATTTTTATACCATGTTACGTGAATCATAACAAGTTAGAAATATGTAATTTTGTACCTTAAGGTGAGTAATTTTCTTTGTATATAGTTTAGTCATGCTTGCCTTACCAAAATAATTTTCTTCAAAGTTATTAATTATTACAGTGCTATGGCAAAGTGTATCATTCTGATGGCAGTATATAACTTATTGTTTCTGGCTTGCTTATAGATGGTAAAAGGCTGCTATCATATCTTTTGTTTCTTATTGCATCTTTCTCTCCTTTATAGCAGCATGTTTGCTCTGAATTTTTTCTAATGTTTGCTAACATGCCACTACTGCTTACTAACCTTTTACATATTTTGCTTTTATTTTGCTGGCAAAGTTGCATTGATGAAAGCTGACTTGCAAGGTAGATAGCTGTGTGTTTGTACAAAACAAGACTGAAAACCATGTCTGTGCAATATACATACAAACAGCATTTATCTGCTTTGGAACTCGATTATTTTCAAGTCAAAATTTCAGAATCAAATAGTATTTTTGAAAAAGTATTGCTTATTATCATGGGACTTTCAGTCTTGAATGTTTTTATTAGTTATTTTAGTATGTTGAATACATTCATTTGCATATCCCTAAAATTCTAATTTCTATTAGTAATTGTTTAGAAATGTCCAAGTTCTTTCACTCATTCTAGCACCCAACCTAAACATGTTCCTTCCTTTGTCAAGTTTACAATTGACAAAAAGCATGCAAAGTTTAACATTGTAGGACTAACAATATGCTTTGGCAAAAATGCACGTTTTTGTATGTTCTGACTCAGGGCCAAGTACAACCTGTCAAGAGGATTCTTGTGGAAACCAAGGTGTCTGCCTGCAGCAGTGGGATGGCTTCAGCTGTGACTGCACTATGACCTCGTATATTGGCACTTTGTGCAATGACCGTAAGTACATATTTTGTTCAGAATGCATTGTGCTTCTGAATTAAAGCAATGCCATAAAAATTGATATGACAGATTATGATGCAGACGAAAGCTGAATGATTTGTGTGATAATTCATTATACAGGCATTCATTTTATAAAGAGTTGGATTATGAAGTACAAAGTCAAATGCAGAAATGTATAGAAGATATTGCTGATTCCTTTGTTTCAGTTGCAGTGAACAGCACTTGGTAATACATTTGCTGTTTAATTGTCTAAGAGTAATATTTGTTTGTTTTATATGTGGCAAAATTCTGCACAAATTTTGTAGAGTCACTTCATTAATTTGATATTGCTTGAGTGTCTTTCTGAGCATCTTATGGCAAAGTAGGTTAAGAAGCAGTGGTGAAGCAAGGAGTTTATTGGATTTAATGAGGCACCTTATTGTGCTATGTAATGCATTGGAGGAATATTTCAGCTTGATAGGTCAATGTATTGTCACAACTGATAATGAAATGTTCCTTTCTTTTTATCCTCAATGCAGTCATAGAGTTTTAGAGTTGTACATTAGAGAAATGGGCCCCTTATGCCAACCTTTTTTGCCCATTTATGCTAATACCATTTGCCTGAGTTAGGTTTGTATCATTCTAAGCCTTGCCGACTTAAGTGCCTGCCTAAATGTCACTTAAATGTAGTGATTGTATGTGACTCCACCACCTCCTCTGACAATGTTCCAGATATCACTTTTACTCTGTGTAAAAAAAAATCCTTCAAATCCCTTTTAAAACTCCTTCCTCTCACTTTAAATGTATGCCCTCTTGTTTTTGATACCCCTACAATGGGAAAAGATTCTGACTATCCACCCTATCTATGCCACTTATAATTTTCTACAGCTCTATTGGCCTTCTTCTCTCCAAGGACAACAAACACAGCCTATTCAATCTCTCCTTATAACAAAAGTCCTTCAATCTAGGCACATCCTGGTGAATGTCCTCTGCACTCTCTCCAGCTCAACCACATCCTTTCCTATATGTGGTGATCACAGCATGTTACAAAATACTCCCAAGTGCGGTCTAACCAGTGTTTCGTAAAGTTGCAACATCCCATCTTTTATATTCTGTGGTATAAAGGCAAGCATGCCATATGCCTTCATCAGCATTCCATCTACATGTCTTGCCACTTTCAGGGAACTATATGTTTGAACCTTGTGGTCTCTCTTTTCCTCAGCAACCTACCATTTACTGTAAATGTCCTACCCCCGTTTGACTTCCTCAAATCCATCACCTTCCATTTGTTGGGATTAAATTTCGTTTGCCAACTTTCCACATGATCTATATCCTGCTGTAATTTTCCTTGCTATCCACAACACCACCATCTTTCATGTCACATGCAAACTTACTAACCATACCTCCTGCATTCACATGCAAGTCATTAAAATGTAACACGAACAACAAGGGTCCTGGCAATGATCCTGGCATTCTCCCACCAATACTCTCTGCCTCCTATCACCAAGCCAATTTTGGATCCAATTTGCCAGCTTGCGTTGTATTCCATGTGTCATAACCTTTTGGACCAGCTTACCATGTGGGACCCAGTCAGCCACCTGACTCTGAGGATTCCAGTCTTAGCTCTGCATTCAAGAGATGATTCTAGTCTTGACCACCCGATGGAGATTGAGTGAGCCAAAAGTTACAATTCTTACGTGTATGTCTGGGTAATTAGTGAGCTAACAGGATAATGATATTTACACCATTAAGAGAAATTATTCCGAAGATTTCAAATAAAGCATGGCCAATGTGACATTTGTGATAATTGCAGGTATTGCGACAAAAACGTATGTACACTTCAGTATCTGATGCTGACCACTAAATTTCATGGTGAAATCATGCATTTTCATTAAAGTTACTACTCAGCACTGAGTCCAAGGGCAGTGCTTGATTGTACTGAGTGAAGGGTCCAGATACACTTTGCAAATAAAATAAATAGATCTTCAGCTTTACACCAACAGTAGAGGCTGCACGTCATTCAGAGAAGGTTTAATGCTGACCTAGGATGCTATCTGTGTGGAGTTTGCATGTTGTCCCTGTAATCATGTTGGTTCCTCTGGATACTCTGCTTTTCTTCTACATGCCAAAAGTACGAAGGTTGGTAGATGAATTGGCAACTGTGTATTTCCCCTATTTTGTTGGTGAGTGGTAGAATCTGGGGGAAGATGATGCAAATATGTGGTGATTAAAAATTGGGATTAATGTAAGACTGGCTTATTTCCATGCTGCCGGTCTCTATGACTCTAAATTTCACTGGATTCACATCTGGAATCTGAGTGAATTGTCTTACGAGGAAAAATTGGATAGGCTAGGATTGTATCTGCTGGAGTTCAGAAGAGTGAAAGGAGACTTGATTGAAACTTGCAGGATCCTGAGGGGTATGGAAGGAATGTTTCCACTTATGGGAGAATCTAGAAATAGGCTTCTCTGTTTAAAAATAATGGGTCACCCGTGTCAGACAGAGAAAAGGCATTCTTTTTCTCTCTCTTCGAGGGCTGTAAGTCTTTGAAGCTTCAGCAAAGGCCGATGGAAGCCAAGTCTCTGAATATTTTTAAGACAGGTATATAAGAGTTTTAATCATCAAGAGGATGAAAGGTTAGTGAGGGTATAAAGGGCTGCAAAGTTGGAGGTTACAATCAGATCAGCTGTGATCTTATTAAATGGTGGAATAGGCTCAAGGAGATATTTGCTCCTAGTTCATATATTGACCAGATGAAACGTTAAATGTATCACAACAGTCAGCAAATAGAACTGCCAATGTTTGTTGCTGACTATTCTGATGGACAGACATTGGATGGAAAATTGGAGTTTTAGTGAAGAAAAATCAGAGCAATTGGCAACACCAATTGTCGGAGTAATTGAAGCAGACAGAACTGCTCAACTATGTGGTGAATATAAGGTGACAGTGAACCAAGCAAATTTTGACACTTTCCTCTCACGGGATTTACGTGAAAAATTGGCAGAAGCCAAGATTTTCTCAATCTGTCAGATATTCAGATGTATAAAAAGGTGAGTCAGCAATATTTGATAATGAACAGACATAAACATCTTCACTCATCTACAAAATTACCTTATGGTTTGAAATTGATTCTGATAATCATTCAGCTTAACATGGGTAAGGTATTACAAGGTAAAGATCACTGCCTGTTCATTCTAGGTGATGCAGTAATAGCCATAAAGGGCGAATTTTAGAAATATTGAGATGGCTACACAAATAAATTTAAGTCTCAAAGGACCAAATGTGTACTCTTATCAACTGTAGTAGTTCATCTTGGGCTAAAAGTTGATACAAATGGATTGCAACCAGTCAGAGAAGACAGAGAAATTATGAAGCAAAAGGCATTTGAATACATTCAAAATTGCAAAGCTAAACCAGCAAAGACCTCTTTACAGAGTTGGAAATGGCCAATAAGACCTTTCCAAAGATTACATGATGATTATGTGGTGATATCTAGTATTCGTAGCGACTTGAAATGGATTGATGTGAGCAGACTGAGACTTGAAAAACAGACTGAGATCTGTGATCCATCTTCTCATGCCATGGTTGACCAGATGATATAGTCTTGGATAAAGGTTCACAGTTTTGTTCATTTCTATTTGTGTGCCTTATGAAATGAAATGATAATAAATACATGCTTATTTTGCCATATTATCTAGAGCTAGAGATCATGAGAATTATGAAAGAAGCAGTGAAGAAGTAAATGTTACAAGGTTGTTATGAGAATACTCAGGTTTTACAATGGGACATTGATTAGCAAGCATTTGGCTCAACTATGGAACAATGCCACATTCCACAACAGGTTAGTCTTTGAGTTAGGAAAGGTAGAAGACTCATCATAATTGAGCTTAATTCAGCCAAACCTTAAAGTGAGAGTAGAAGAAGTTGAAACAAAAACCAAATTTTAATACAAGCTAGGAAGAGAGAGATATTTTAAATAATGAGGCAGAATTTGTATGTTAACACCACCTGATCTAACACTCAAAAATGGGATGCTGGAATGATATATTTTGAAAATAGAAGACAGAGTTAGAAGTGTAGATATAAGTCACTTTATTCCTGCAAGAGATGTTCAAGGCAATATTGAAGAATTATGTGACCATCAGGGTATTCCAGAAGGAAATCTAGTGTATCAATGTAGTGGAAGAAAGGGCACAAGATTCTAATGAACTGAGTCAAGAGTGACATCTTCTTCAACTTAACAAGTGAATGTAATGCCAGTAATATAGTTTCTAGAAACCAAAGGGACTCAGAAAACCTGGAGAGAGATTAGATTGGTAAACAATGTGAATAATTATATTCAAAAAGGAAAGCAGTAAATACATGATATGCATAGGCGACTTAGAGAGAAGAACATAAAAGGAAGGATGTGCATTAACAGTTCTCCCTGCCTCTTCGTGATTCATTATGTTTTTGCATAACACAGAGTTAGAAAAGGAACCCACTCATGCATTGCTTATGATTAAATCATAATTGTTGTTAAGGATTGTTAGCTGTACATTGTATAAAAATATTAATTTTCAAAATCTCTTCTGCTTACTTATGTGTGTGTATACATACATAATTCAGTCCTGAATTTCAAATGCATTGAATTTTTTGCTATAACTGATACTTTTGAGGACTCATTGTTACCACTTAGTTATTTCCACCAGATGGCACTGTGCTCATTTAAACAGTAGTCTTCTTGTTTGTATTCCTCAATGTTACATCAATATTTATATACTTTTAATAACAAAGAAGGTAATTTCTAATAATATCACAAAAGAAATTTTTTTCCTTGCATGCAAAGTTCAATCTAATTCTGTGGGAATTTCACAGAATAATACCTTTGGAAATGTTTTGACTATAGTATGTGCTATGTGCTTGCCTGCAAAATAGGAGACAATAGGATTACACTCTTGGTATAACCAGACCCACAGGTTGACAATTATTTGCAGTTCTTGAGAAATGTGCATATTTAATAAATGCACATTTCCCCATTTAAATAGTTAACAATCACCCAGAATCATTTAGAATCTTATCACAGAACAATATTAAAAGAAATTTTAAAGCAAGTTCCTTGGTTCTCATAGATATTCTAAGTCACACCCTAAGGTGAAAGGAAAATGTATAAGTCAGGAGTTGCCCTCTTTATATAAGTAATTTCTGTGATGAAAATATGATTTACTCCAATAAAATGAGTTATTTCAGGTACCATGGACGTCTTGACATAAACTAACTGGTTACCTTTGAAGATTTGTCCGAAACCATTAGGTGGAACAACTGTAAATAAATGTCAAAAGCCCTGGCCTGACTTTTATTTTTTTAATTTTCACACTCTGTGCAAAAAGCTTTGATATGATTTAATTATTAATTGTGTATATAAAATTAAAATAAGGTTTTATTTATACATTAAGTACATAGAACCACCTTGGTTTTTTACAGGGATACAATATGGAATTAATTAGGGGTTAAACAAAGGAGGGTCACATGTTGATAGAATTTAAATTTTACTTTTGTACCCTTGATTTTTTCATACTTTGGACTGTTACGAATTAGCACAGCAGTATGCAATAACAATGATTAAAACCTCTTGTGAAAATAATGGATAAATAAATTTAATTTAAAAAAAATTGAGGCCAAAATCTATCGGTCACAGTTCAGGTACTTAAATTGAGATCATACTCCACGCTATCCTTTAGTGCTAACCATACCAGAATTTCAGGGGTCCAGAGGGCACAGTTGTCATATACCTGCTTCTGTTTACAGTTAGAATAATGCACTGACTGGAGTCCATTACTCAAAAGGTATTATGTATTTTAATCTAATTCACCAAAAATGTTAGTCACACTTGTTCATATTACTGGGCCACTTTCCCATAAGCAATGTTTAATATTGATTATCAGAATAAAAGTGAATTACATTACACATGCAAACCATGCAATTGCCTGAAATACCAGGGATTGTGAACCAGGAAGGCCTCTGTTGTCTCCATGGTGATATATTTAGGAGCATGGTTGTGACTAGCCATATTTGACCTGTGATTACCAAAGTAAATGGTAATTTACCTTGAATTTTGTGTTCCAAGTTGAATTGATCCACAGCCAAGCCAATGAAAAGATTGAATGTACATCAGTTAAGATAGAAGAAAAAAACTTTCCTCATGTTGAAAAAAACATTCACCTGATTACTTCTGAGTACATTAGGGTAAAACCTAGCACTTGTAGTGAAGCATACAAATCAAATAGATTTAGCATGGACTTGTCAGCTAATGCAAATGTCTTAAATTTGTTTTCACAATAAAATCTTTGTGCTTCATTGTGGACCAACTTGCTGATGTGGTATTTCAAATGATTTTTACATCAGGTTTCAACTAAGCATTGCCTTACATTACCAATGAACAGTACAATGGCAGCTATTGGTGCAGATTAATGCCAAATACTGCATCCCCTTCTTTGCACAACAGAAAATTCCTTTTTGACTATTCTGTATCCTAAAACTTGGAGTTTGCAGAGGCACCTGCTTATCAAGTCATGTTGTTCATTCTTGCACAGAGGTGATGGTTGCATGTCATCTATGCTTTCAAATAGTGAACAAGTGTATTCTGTATTGCTTGTAATTAGTTGGTGGATATATTTAAAAATACTGGGGAATTGCACCTTTCAAAAAAAATCCCTTCATCACCTTACTTGGAACTCTTAGACCTTTGCCCTTTAGAATGTAGGCTGCACTTCTAATATCCCCCTTCATGAATACATGATTATTGCTTTCATAATTCACAAACAGAGCTCAAAAGGTTTGGGGGGAAATTAGTTGCTTTTAACTATGATATTTTAAAGTAAAGTTTATTCGCATAAGTTGCCAGATCTTCCTTGTTTGAGTTATAGGGAGAGTCATAGAGTTATGCAGTGTGGAAACAGGCCCTTCAGCTCGACTCATCCATGCCGACCAAGCTAATCCCATTTGCCTGAATTTGGCCTGTATCGCTCTAAACCTTTCCTATCCATGAACCTGTCCAAATGTCTTTTAAAAATTGTAACTGTACCTGCCTCATCCACTTCCTCTGGCAGCTCATTCCATATCCCCAGCACCCTCTCTATGACAAACATTTAATTTCCAGTAGAGGGCTATTTAAATTTTGACTGGAAGGCTGAGTCCAGGTGCTGATCCCATTGGATCAGTGATAATCTATGTGCTCAGGCCATTATTGTTGTTCCATTATTTCTTGCTATTAAAATGTTGTTATCTTGATTTGTTCTTGGCAACCCTCCCATCCTATGGTGAATCGGATGTGATGGATCCACAGAGATATAATCAATCAAGTGAGCAACAGAGATTCCTTTCTCACAACTAGGGATCGATGTTCACCAGTGTCAGGAGAGAGTCAGTGGCTGATGACTTCAGTGTTACACCTTGGACTGAGATAACCTTTCTGTGTTGATCTGATGAATGTGAAGGACTGGTCCCATGGCAATCCTGTTATGTGGTTGATGTCAAAGTTCTGTTCATGAGAAAGATGTTTCTCTAAGACACTGAACAAACCAAGAGATTGCTGAGGCTCTGAGATAATAGGCATTTAATAAGCTGCTGGCTGAACTTTAACTGAGGTGTCATGCTGGTGCGTCTCTGTGAATTTCTTGCCGCCCTACATTTCATTCCTCTGAAATGATTCTTGAGTTAAGATCAACAATATTGTACTGTCAAGTCTCTTATGCTTAGCAACATTGTCTGATGTTCTTTGCCTTACATTTATGAATACAATAATTTCACAAAGAGAAATCCAGCATGGACTTGTTAAAGGCAATTTGTGCTTATCGACAGTGAGGGTTGATGTGATATATATGGACTTACAAAAGACATTTGATGAGATGCCACAAAATAAGTGCCATCAAAATTGAAGGCCATGGAATAATAGGAGCTGCAGCAGCATGGATAGACTGGAAGCAGAGAGCAGTAGTGAAAAGTGTTTTGTCAGACTGGAGGGCATTCATTGAACAGTGGAATTCCCCAGGGGTTGGCATTAGGATTAGGACATAATTACCAAAAACGCTGATAGTACAAAACATGGAGATATAATGAACAAGGAGTAAGAAAGTAACATTTCAAGGAGATATGAACGAGCAGCTGGATTGAGGCACATAGGTGACAGATGAAATTAACTGCTGAGAAATGTGAAATGTTGTATGTTAGTGAGAATAATGAGAAGAGACAACATGAAGCAGAGGGTCTAATTGTAAAAGGAGCACAGGAATAGAGATAGAGTGTAGTACGTAGTTTTTTTGAAAATGGTTTAAAAATCTTAAGGGATATTTGGGCCTTATCTATAGAGGGGCATAGATAACAAGAAAATTATGATGAGCCTTCATAACATACTCTTTTGACCACAACAGGAGTATTGCGTTCAGTTCTGAGTTCTACATTTAAAGGAGGATGTGAAGATTTTGGAGAGGGTGCAGAAGAGACTTGCAGGACTGATTCCAGGGTAGCGGTGCCTTTGTCATGCAAATAAAGAAGCTCAGGTTGTTCTTGATGGAATAGAGGAAGTCACAAAAAGACCTGATAGAGGAATTTAAACGTACCTGTTCCAATTAGTGAAAGGAGTTAAGAACTAGAGGACATGGAATGAAATTGATTTACAGAAGAACCATCAGTAACATGAGGAAACTTTTTTTTTCACAGTATTTGCAAGAATACATGGCAAGTTCAGAAGGGGGCCAGTTATGATTCTGAAAGGAAAGAATTTGTTGGTCTGTGGGGTACCTCCAGGGAAATGGGGCTACCTGCATTGTTCTTCTGAGCTATTTTAGAGCTACCTGCATTGTTCTTCTGTGCTATTTCTTCTGGGCTGAATAGCCTACTTCCAAGCTGTAACCATACTGTGGTTCTGTGCCATCAATGTAAATTACTTATCCCTCCCCGCAGGTGGAGTAAATAACAATGACTCCAAAACACACTTAATTTATTTAAATGTGCTCTGACATGAACAGCTCCAATACAAGTGGCTTTTGTATCATCTAAAATAAGTATTTCTCAGAGGAACGTTACAAACACTTGGTGTATATACAAAGTGCTCCATTAAATATATTACTGGGGTCATAGTAACTCAATGCAATGCCAGTGGGTGTTTTATGTAGATAAAAATGTGATAAGGAATATGATACTCTGATAGACTTCTGTTTGTATTGCCAAGCAAGGGGAACCACCAGCTCCTTGAGGCTGATGCTGAGCTGTGCCAGCTTCTCTCTCAAGTGCAATCAGTTCTGTGTATAATGATTTTCCACTTTGTGTTCTGTTTAAAACACAAATGTTGGTCACATTCTTTTTCATTTTATCATTACTTGAATTTAATTTTAATTACAAATACACAGGTGGCTTCTGCCATTTCGGAGTATTGCAAATTCTCACTAATGGAAATGAAAGTGATCATTTGACACTCCCAGCATCATATGATAGGTGTATTTTATAAACCAGATGTTGTCTTTCTACCATTACTTCCTCCCCCAGAAAGGCAACAGGCCAAATCTTACTAGCTGTAGCTGATGGTTCCAGTCACAGTCATCAGCAATCGGCAGTTAAAACCGCAATAAGACCCAGGCTTTCATGTTAACACTGTGAAATGTGCTAGTCTGGGAATTATTGTTCTGATTGAAAAGCTGAATCTGCCAGTTGTCTCCAATTTTGGACTCCACAGGATCTGAGACCCCATTAATTTCAATGGGGAATATATGACAAAAGATTAGGAGGCAAAAGAGAAGGTAGGTTACTGT
>JARFYF010000063.1:101400855-101411823 GCA_030265395.1 Rhina ancylostomus
CCTCTGCCGGCAGTGCGTTCCACGCACCCACCACTCTCTGTGTAAAAAACTTACCTCTGACATCCCCCTTATACCTTTCTCCAATCACCTTAAAATTATGTCCCCTCGTATTAGTCATTGACACCCTGGGAAAAAGTCTCTGACTGTCCACTTGATCTATGCCTTCCTCCAGCTCAGAAGGTGGAAAACTCATGTGGTCTGCACCATTTTTTCACTCCTAGCGATTTGATTGCAGGAATGAATTGATTTGCTTCATTACTATTTGGACTATACCAACTTTAATAGCCTAAGTCCAAAGGCTGAGGATTCAGGTCCTGTCTGATTGGCATCAGGGAGTCTCGGTGACTCTCCAGTTTGACAGTAAGGTTGAAGCTGCCATCCTTCAGATGAGACATCAAACCAAGGCATCATCTGCCCCCTCACATTGTATTATCTTGTGGAAAGAAAACAATGGGAGTCCTCTCTGGCCAATATTTATCCCTCAGCAAAGACCAACAAGCAAATTATCTCACCACAATCACTGGAGATTGTTGTGCACAAATTGGGCACAATGTTCCTATACTTTATGTAACTGACTACACTTCAAAAATTAGTTAATTGGCTGTGAACACTTGGGGACAACTGAAGTTGTGAAAAGTACAACATAAACACAAGGTCTTCTTAGATCTTATGTGTTAGTCCTGCTTCTACTGTTTTGCCCAATCGTTCTATTTTCAGGTGTGCCCATATATCTAGATGTTGCTCGATTTGTGGCCATTGTGGATGTGCTTCATTCACACACCCCCAACTTTTTCCTGCATCATGACAACCATGCTTTACAAGGTTAATGGCAGGACTCTTAGCAGTGTGGAGGCGTATGGTGTATTGGCCTTAATTAGTCGGGGTACTGATTTCAAGAGCCGTGAGGTAATATTATAGCTCCAGAACCCTGGTTAGACCACACGGAGTATTGTGTTCAGTTCTGGTTGCCTCATTGTAGGAAGGATGTGGAAGCTTTAGGGAGGATGAAGAGGAGATTTACCAGGATGCTGCCTGGATTGGAAAGTGTATCCTATGATGATAGGTTGAGTGAGCTAGGGCCTTTTTTTGGAGAGGAGTAGGATGAGAGGTGACAATAGAGGTGTACAAGATCAGAGGTATAGATCGACTGGACAGTCAGAGACTTTTTCCCAGGGTGAAATTGGCTAACACGTGGGGGTATAATTTTAAGGTGATTGGAGGAAGGTATAAGGGGGATGTTAGAGGTAAATTTTTTTTTTGCACAGAGTGGTTGCATGGAACGCACTGTCGGCAGAGGTTGAGGGGGCAGATACGTTGGGGACATTGAAGTGACTCTTAGATAGCCACACAAATGATAGAGAAATGGAGGGCTATGTGGGAGGGTAGGGTCAGATAGATATTAGAACAGGATTAAATGTCAGCACAACATCGTGGGCCGAAGGGCTTGTACTGTGCTGTAATGTTCTTTTGTTCTAAATGTACACTGATACTTCACCTCTCCTGACCTCTAAATTGTCCAACTATTTATCCATCATTCGGGTCTACGTGAGCCAATTTTTTAGTCACTCTGATCTCCTGCCATACCTAAAAAAAAATACTCAATTCCAGGCTTTTCTCAATTACAAATAATCTTGTAATTTTCAGGCTTAATTATTCCAATGTGCCTTTGGCCAATGAGACAACTTTACTCTTGTACTCGAATGTTCTTGCAATGAAGGCAAACATTCTACTTGCCTTCCTAATTGCCTAGTGTAGTACCCATATGTGTGCAACAGCCCTCGGGTCCTCAAACAACAACACCCTTCTATTGTTCATCATTTAAAACTCATCTCAACTTCTTATTTTTTTTCACACCAAAGTGGATGACCTCACTATTTTCCACATTATATTTTGTTTGCCATCTCCTTACCCATTCACCTGGACTGTCTATATATTCCTGATGAGCCTCTCCATATTCTTCACAAGCTATACAGGCTCTTAGCTTTGTATTATCACTGATCATAAATATGTTATATTTGCTCTCCTTGGCCAAATCATTGATATTGCTTTTGAATAACCGAGTCCTCAAAACTGATCTCTGCAGCAACCCGCATCATAGCCTCTCGACCTGAAAATGTTACTGTCAACCAATCAGAATAAGATTTAATATCACAAGGGAGTGCCATCATAATTTCGTTGTGTTGTTGTCCTGCAACAGTACAATTACAAATAAAGGAATCTTGAATCTTATGACATGAAATTTGTTTTGCGGTAGCAGTCCTGTGCAAAGACATAAAATTACTATAATTTACAAAATAAATGAGGTAGTTTTCGTGGTCCATTCAGAAATCTGATGGCAGAGGGGAAGAAGCTGTTTCTGAATAGTTGAGTATGGGTCTTCAGGCTCCTGTACCTCCTCCCTGATGGTAGTAACAAGAAAAAGGCATACCCCAGATGGTGAGTACCCTTAGTGATGGATGCCCCCTTCCTGAGGCACTACCTCTTGAAGATGTTCTCGATGGTGGGGAGGGTTGGCCCGTGATGGAGCTGCCTGAGTTTACAACCCTTTGCAGCCTTTTGTGATCCTATGCATTGGAGCCTCCATACCAGGCTGTGATGCAACCAGTCAGAATGTGCTCCACCATACACCTATAGAAATGTGTAGGAGTCTTTGATGTACCAAATCTCCTCAAACTCTTAATGAACTATAGCCACTGGCATGCCTTCTTCATGATTGCATTAATGTGTTGGGCCCAGGACAGATCCTCTGAGATGTTGACGTCTAGGAACTTGAAGCTGCTCACCCTTTCCACCTCTGACCCCTCAATGAGGACTGGTGTGTGTTTTCCCAACCTCCCCCTTTCCTGAAGTCCACAATCAATTCCTTGGTCTTACTGGCATTGAGTACAAAGTTGTTGTTGTGACACCACTCAACCAGCAGATCCATCTCACTCCTGTTTGCTGCCTCATCCCTGTCTGAGATTTTACCAACAACAGTCCTCCTTTCCTGAGTTTACCAGCCCTCAGTCCATGCCAGTTTATAACTCTAATCCCAAATTCAAAGGCAGATGCTAATCCTCTGCAATTTCATTGCTCTTCAATATATTTTTTTCCTGTCTCAGCCTGAAGGGTGCTAAATTATTTTTTTTAATTTAACATATCTATAGAAGCTCTTGCAGTTTGTTTTTACTTCTGCTTGTTTACTCTTGTATTCTACTTACCCGTTCCTTATTTTTCTATCTTCCTTGACTGAATTCTGAAGTTTCCTCAGCCTTGTTGTTCTTTTTGGCACCTTTGTAAATCTTTTCCTTTGATCCAATACTGTCTTTAACTTCTATTGTTAATCATGGCTGGCTCACTTTTCCATGCTCTAAATATGCATCCATATTGTACATTATGTATTAATTCTTTAAATGAGAAATCTTTACTGTAAAACCTCAGTGTAGTTTCTCAGTCTCCCACAGCAAATTCATACCTTTTTGTAGTTTCCTTCACTTAAATTTAAACTTTTTCTGATTGGACTAAATGACTTAAATGCTGATGTAATATTTTGTAATATTATGATCATTCTCTAAAAATCACTTAACAGCAAGATTATTAATTGATCCTTTCTCATTGCACAATATTAGATAAAAGCCTGCTCTCCCATTGTTTTCTAGATCATTTTGAAGAGGCAATCATTTATCTTCTGTTTATTTGTCCTCCACGTGTTACTGCAAATTTGATTTTTGCCACTCTTTGTGTAGATTAAAGCACTCCATATTTGCATTACCTTTCATTATATTTGCATCCAATTTCCCAATTTAAACTATACCTGACAATATCATAACTGTATGAGACGTGTATACATCTTCCACCAATGTTTTATGTCCTGTCCTGTTTCTTCACAGCACCCAAACTGATTCTGCTAGATATTTTAAATGAAGGGCACTTGCTTTTTTGTCTTTATCCCGTCATTTTGTTTTAATTGAGTCTACGCCCTCCCCCTTCCCCCACTTCCCCAATGTAGTCTATCTCTTTTTTTAAAAAAAAAATCAAATATCCTGGAAAATTTAATTTCCAATCTTGGCCACTTTACAATCTGTAACTCAATTAGATTCTACCCATATATTTCTAACTATGCCATCCATTTATCTATCTTGTGAGTGCTGCATCCATTATGATAAAGAGTCTTAAATTTCCTTTTGCTATTTCTTGCTGCTCTTATTTTCAATGGAGACACACTTTATATTCCTTCCTCAAAGACTGTTTTTCACCCACTTTGTTATCCCACTCTGTAACCTTGTCCTTTCTTTTTAGATGTCTAAACTCACTATATTACCCCCCATCTTCTCCACACTATTTAGATTAGAGCCTACCCCTGGCGTAAGTTATTTAATTCACTTGCACGGTAGTCTAGGCCATACTTGAGTAATTATCTCCTGAATTAGGCATCCTCCATCACGATAATATTTCCTTTCACTTCTCCAACTTTTGGTCACTTTGCTCCTCCACAAATGGCTGCAAGAACACTCAGCATGAAAGGGTATCAGACCACCAGGCTTAAATTTCATTTACTCATATAATATAATAAAATAAATTGCACATCTTCTATCCTGATTGGAATTCTAACAAGGAAAGGGAAGTCATTGTCACAGATCTCTCAGCAAGTGGCAAAGGTCAGTCAGGTACTTGTTAATTTTATTTCTGCCTATCACATTTTTCATTTGGGAAGTAAATGTTATCTCTAAAAAGGTAGAAAATGAGTATTTCAAAATTGCTTCATGCTTTATAAACTAAGAAAAAAAATTTAAAGTTTACCTCTGAATTCTTAAATGTTTTCCCTAAAATGAGGGCCTATGGCATGTCGTTTGCTATGTTCTGTTATCTCTCTTCCATGGTGATATCAAATGTTTGTTGGTTGAAACCCCATTTTGTTTTAGTTTCAGATAAATTAAAGACCACAGGCAAGGGAAGGAATGAAATCTGGCACAAGTATTAAAATGCTGAGCAAATTTAGGAAGCACACAATCCAATTGAAGTTTAATTTTGTTAACACAATTCTGTTTAAAGAATTTGGTTTGAACAATTTACTTTAAGTAGCTTCCAGTCCTTCTGTACCTCATCTGTTTTGTAAATCTCTAATGTAAACACTCAAACCCGTAAAGAAGGCAAAACAATGAAAATGATCAAATAACTGCCAGATACTCATTGTGGTCATATGTATCTAGATGTGCATATGCACAAAAGTAATTTAGAGAATAAGTGTGTACCAAATTCGTAATCAACAATTGCTGATTTGGGATAAGTTTCAGTTTTCAGAGTTTAATGTGGTGCTGGGACACATTTGGGCAAGGACAAATTTGGCACTTGAAAGTATTGATGTTGATGTCAAACCTTTCACCACCCCTTTACCTCACTGACAGTTAATACTAGTAAGTTAAAGTTGAGCCTTTTTGCAACTGTGGATTGATCATTATGCCAGTAATGAACAAATGCTCCTGCAAGTGTTGATGTATTTTGAACCCACTCTGGGATCAGACCCATTGAGCCCAACCTTTTGCTGGAAGAAGATCTGTTACATGAATGAGTCAAAACCAATGATTAATGTTCAGAATTATCTTGGAAAAGCCACTGGGAAATTAAGGCACGTGCAGAAAAAAAATGACCACAAAGTATCACAGTTGCAATCAACATTCATTAATATGCAACATTCAATAATTACAATGCACAGTTATCAAGGGACAAATCTTTTTTTTGTAAATGATAGCAAATGTTAGAATTAAGAGCTGTTTTGTGACCAGTAGGATAAAATACAGCCACAATTTCTGCAGTGTTAAAGACTGCCTTAGAAATACTAAAGGTTTGAGATTTTTGACATGTACTCAAAGCAACACCTGCAAGTTATGCAATGGATCCAAACAGTTCCCTTTTATTTTGAGATTTTTTTTGCAGGCAGTGACCTTTATTGGGTAAGGTTCAAATAATACTCTTAGTTCTCTCATATGCTATTGAAAGTTTCATCAGAAATGGAAGCCAGAAGATGAGGAAAGTGAGGTCGGACATCACAAATAATTCTACTGTATTTTCTGATGTTTCCACTTATTCCACTTACAGTGAGAATTTAGGATTATATTACCCTACTTAACCAAAATGTACCAAAGCAAATTGTACTGTATCCACAAGAGCAACTGAAGATTAGCATTGATTCTTGGGCAAAATCAGGACTTTACCAATTCTGGAGTAAAACACAGAAAAGATGATGATGTGTCTTGTCAACCAGCATCTCTGAGGGGAAAATAATAATTCATGATTTGGCTCAAAGGACACTTGATCACAGATGTTAAAAATTTTTCCTTCAAGATGTCATGGATATACAGTGTATTTCTAATATTTTAAGATATTTCAACATTCTAGCCTTTTCAAAATAAAATTTGTTCTGCATGGCTGAATTTTACTATTTGCTTAATCAATTTAATAATTGTAACTTATTCATTTCCTCCACTTCCCATTCACCTTCCGCCCTCCTTCTGTACCTTGCCCTGATCCCACCTACATTTACATGCAGCATGCTGGCTGGAAGTCTTGGAAAAGTCAAAGAGCAATTTTCCAGCTTTCAATCTGTGATCGTCTGCCTGACACAGCAGATAATGTCTAACTCAACTTGTTCAGCCTCAGTAGGATGAAATAACTGGGTGCTGAAATTCCAATAAGTTCTCTGAAGGGATGAGTTTAAGTTCCAATGGATGGCATTATAACATTCGGCAACTAATTACAAATAATATTTGTCTGCACCTTAGTACCTCCTCTAGGGTGGAACCTCCTACCCTTGATGGGGAATCAAGAATGTGAACCTTGATCCCACCCTTCTGTGGGCCTTCAGTGCAACACACTTTAAATTGCCAAAGCTTTCAGTATGGAACTATTTTATATGAAGATATCACTTTGATTTCCTCCTGCACAGCTGTGTGCAGTTGTCTCAACAACCAGATGAACTCTGCTAGCTCTAACTTTAATTTATGTGGAGTATGGAGTAAAATGCAATCTGATATTATCATTGCATTTTCATTCTTGCACCTGATTATGGGGAAAAAACATGTAAATACCAAAATAAAGGCAATATAAAAAATAACTATTCATGTTTATGTGGATCTGGTAAACACTGGAGTTTTTATAATTGAAAGCAAAGATTTCTGTCTCTAGCACAGAATCATTTTGAGACTGGGGCCCAGAAGTACAAAGGTGTAGCTTTTTTTTAGTGCTGTAAAAAAAAAACAATGATGTCCAGAATAAAGCATGACTCTAGGTTGCTTCATGTCAAAATATCAGTAAGGAGAAGGACATTTAATTTGGAGAATTCAGGAAGAGTGAAATTCCAGAACCTGTTGTTCTTAAAATGGAGGCAATATTAGAGGGCTCAGCATTCTTAAGTGTGGTTAAATCCCCAGGGCCTGATGGAATGTATTCAAGATTGCAATAGAAGGCAAGGGAGAAAATTTGCTGACTTGGTTTTAATCTTTGCTGGCCATAAGCGATGTCATGCGGTACCCTTTATATCAAGAAGGGCAGCAGGAGGGATAAGGAGGTAATTACAGGCTGGTGAGTCTAATATCAGAGCTTGGAAGTTACTGAGAAAATCATTCTAAGGGGCAGGATTAATCCATGTTTGGAAAGGCAGGGATTAATTGAAGATGCTCAACATGGCTTTGTTAAGGGGGTGGAGATCCTGTCTGACTATTTTGACTGAATCTTTTTGTAGAGGTAACAAAATATTTTGATGAGAGCTGATCAGTTTAATGTCGACTACGTGGACTTCTGAAAGGCCTTTGACAAGGTTCCATTTGGAAAAGTGGTCCAGAAGATTGTAGCCCACGTGATCCAAGGCAAATTGAAAAATTGGATCCAAAGTTGGCTTTATAATAGGAGGCAGAGGGTGATAGGATAGTGCTTTTGTGATTGGAAGCTTGTGACTAATGGTGTACCACAGGAATCAGTGTGGAGACCCTTGCTGTTTGCTATTTACACGAACAATTTGGATATGAATGCCGGAAGTATGAATAGTAAGCTTGCAAATGACACAGTGAGTGATAGTGTGGTTGATAATGAAGAGGATAGTCTTGGGTTAAAGGAAGATATTGATCAATTGGTAAAATGGTCAGGGCAATGGCAGATGTAATTTAATACTGCTAAATGTGAGGTAATACACTTTAGGAGGATTACCAAAGGTAGGAAATGTACAATGAATAGTGGAACCCCAGGGAATATTGGGGAACAGAGGCACCTTGGTGTACATGGATCCCTGAAGATAGCAGTACAGGTAAATAAGGTAACGAAGTAGACATACAGATTATTTGACTTATTAGTTCAGGCATAAAATGTGATGCAACATTATATAACATTGGTTATACCACAGCTGGAGTACCATGTGTAGATCTGTTCACCACACTAAAGGAAGGATGTGATTTGCACTGGAGGGTGCAGAACAAATTCACCAGGATTTATCCTCTTTGTAGCAGAGGAGAATGTGGGGCACAAAATAACATAGTTGGGGTGCATAATAAAAATCTTTTCCTTGCAGCAGAGGTGTCTAAAACTATAGAAGGCATAGGTTTAAGGTGAGGGGTAAGAGGTCTAGAGATCTGAGGAGAACTTTTCATCCAGAGAATGGATGGAATCTGAAACATGCTTTCTGAATGAGTGGAGAAGGCAAGCCTCTCAACATTTGAATAATATCTAGACTGGTACTTGACTCATCGAGGCATATGAAGTTATCAACTAGACAAACATAGCGCTGATGAATGCGATTAGTAAAGATGGGTAGCGAAAAACGAGCTGCTGGAGGAACTCAGCAGGTCAGGCAGCATCTGTTGAGGGAAGTGGACAGTTATTATTTTGGGTCCAGACCCTTCATCTAGACTGGAAGAGTTTGGGGCAGAGAGCCAATATAAAGGGGGGTGGGGCAGGAACTGGCAAGTGATAGGTAGACATTTTCCAACACCTGCAGTCTCTCTTATCTCTTGCATAGATGGATACTTGATGCTCAGCCTGGACATAGTATGCATACAATTCAGCATTCCACAATATTCTGGAGGCTGACGACTCACAATCAGAATCTCTCTCAGTGACCATAGACTTCTCTTAAGCTTTATTGCTATTTCAACACTTCAAATTTCCTTGCTTTGTGCGCTAACCTAATGTTCCTATTTGTTCCACTGGATGATTTGGAGCTGCAGGACCAGTTGCAGCTTTTCTGAAAGACCCTGAGGGAGGAGGCATACAAGATCATATTTACAAACCATTTCCACAAAGTGTAAAGGGATCTGTAGTCTTATCTTGACCTCCATATGGAGAAATGTCTTCGCAACCTGTGATTTACCAAGGCAGTAATCATATATTTATGGCATTGTGAACAAACCTCCAGTCATGCTGCTGTGCTTAGATTGTTCTGCTAGTCAAAATCAGCTGCTTAGCTTCACAATTATTCCAGACAGCCATAATTGATCTATGTTGTATCAACACTGCTAACCAGATTATTAGCAAAGTCACTAATGCTGTAACCTCAGGGATTTCCTTTAATTCAAAACACGCAAAGTAAAGCTTGGTGTGGGGACTTTGCCAAGTTGTATGAACCCTCTTTTTTTTACCTGTAATTAATTATTTATGAATCACAAGGGCTTTCATTCCTGCAATACTTTAAAGTTGTCGAAGAGCAAGAGAGGTACCTCTTCATGACCGGTGAAAGGCATCCAGGAAGCTCGCATAACTCCTCCATTCTTAACCAATCCACCTTGCCTATCATATTCATGGATGCCACTGCCCCTCTTGATGGCTCTAAGAAATAATGGCTCCAAGGGATAATGGCTCTACCTTGCCCCCTTTTGTTTTCTGACTCTTGTCCATGCTCAGCCTGAATGCCACTATAGTAACATCCATAACATGTCCGAGTCCTATGCATAAAAACCGGCCCATCAGCTCAGAGTCTATTGCCAACCATCGACCACTCATTTACAGTAATCTTGCATTAATCCCATTTTTTAAAAATTCTTATCAACTCCTCTCGGATTCTACCACTCACCTACAATTAGGGGCAACTTGAAGTGGCTAACAACTGACACGTCTTTGGGATGTAGGAGGAAACCAGAGTGTTGGAGGAAACCCACAGTCACAACACAGTGAATGTGTAAACTTCATGCAGACAACACTGCAGGTCCGGATTGAACCCGGGTCACTGGTGCTGCAAGACAGTGGCACTACAAGCTGCTTCATTATGCCTCCCACAGAACTTGTCTTTGTAGTATTTATCAATTAGCTGCACAACACTTGGCAGATAATAACAAAGTCAGCAGGAGAGTAGAACCCTTGTCCAAGAGACTTGAGCAAAATGACGTAGTGGACAAGCTATAGGGCAGTGACAAAAGTCAGCAAGCTGTCCACACTGGGTGTGATTTCAGGGCACTTTTGATAGTCAGTGTATTCTCAGGAATGCAGAGATTGCATTCCATGGATTTGCATACAATTCACACATAGCCATCCCTACATGACCACGGGACAGTCAATGATAAAGGACCTATGGCAAGAGTCACTGAAGCTTGGCTGCGCTTCCTTCAACTGCACTGTAATCACAAAAATAGAAGTGACTGAAATACTGAACTTTTGTGAAAATGGAGGCCTGTCTGAACAACATTTTTTTCATGCTGTGTACTCAAGTAAAGATGATGCATAAAATGTCAATGCCTCCTCAACATCAACAACTGAGTGGTGATTCAGGGGAATTGTTTAAGCTGCCTCACAAGTAAACACATACCTGCATATCTGCTTTAAACCATAGCACTTGCATTATGGGCAGCTTTCTATAACCTTCAGTATCTTCTTAGTAAAATTAATAGGCATTTTATCACTAATCTCAGCTATAATGAGTAGGTCATTAGATCTTGTGATACAATAGGTTCCATTTATTTTAATGTACATATTTCTCTTAATGGGCATTCTGTACACCGCTTCCATATTGTA
>JARFYF010000063.1:101456798-101479792 GCA_030265395.1 Rhina ancylostomus
TATTAGCGATACTAGGGTGGTAGAAACAAATATGTTTACTGGATTGTGGCCTTCCCGTTTTGTAATGTGTCATTGACATCACTTGCCTGGCATGGAGTGTAGCATATTTATTGTTTAACACTAGTGATCTCATTTATGAGTTGTGGACACTGCTGGCTTGCTGGAAATTATTACCCATCCCCAAATGCTATTGGGAAGGTAGTTGTGAGCTGCCACCTTGAACCACTGCAGCTCTTCTGGTGAAGATACTCCCACAGCATTGTTGGGTAGCAATGTCACTGGGCCTAAAGCCCAGAAAAAAGAAGGTACAGTGAGTTGTTTCCAGGTTAGGATGGTTGTGACTTGAAGACGAGCTTGAAGGTTACAATGTCCTGATGAACCTGTTGCCATTGCTCTGTATGGTTAGGAGGTGGTGGAAGAGAAAGTTATGAGAGTCTGTGCAGCCCAAGTATTAGTGAATGTTCAGTGTGGTGGATGGGGTGCCAATCAAACAGTCTGTTTTGTTTTGATGGCACTGAACTTCTTGAGTGATGTTGGAGCTATTTTCATCCAGACAAGGGATTATTCCTGACTTGCCAAATTGCTCCACTGCAACCACCAGAGTTTTACCTCACTGAAGGTAGAGCTGTTCTTAGATCAGATCCAAAGCATCATGGTGCTCACTGCCTGATACTCGGGCTTATTATGACATTTTTCTTTTGTGCTGGTCAGCTGTGCTATCTGTCAGAGCCAACAAGCCCGACCACTGGGTGACAAAAAAGGAACCAGTACTATTCTTTCATCCCCTGGCTCTTGATTCTAATGTGACTCTACATCAAAGAACAATGCCTACACTGAGAACAATACTGTTATCTGCAGATGCATACAGCACACCATTTATACACTTAATGTTTCCACTGCCTGAATTCCTCTGAAGATGCATTGTGGTGCACAATAGAATGGGTCTCCAAATTTAGAATATTATGTTGCTCTCTGTATAACCTAGATTCAGGTAGATCAACCCTTTCAATAACTCAAGAGCAGGAGGGAATGTGAGAAGGTAGGCGACCCTTCCAGTTTGTTTTCTGTGACCAGCTGATTGGACAGTTATTTCACTGATCACAATATCAGCTCTTAATAACACCACAGTCCCCTTTTGTTCCCTCTGTACCTAATCATTATTGTGCCTGTTTAACCACAATAACAAAATAGAAGACTATTGTAGGATTTGACATGTACACCTTGGGAAAAGGACTCTATCTACCTCATCTATGCCCCTCAAAATTTTATATACTCTATCATGTTGCCCCCAGCCTCCAATGCTCCAGAGAAAACAATCCAAGTTTGTCCAACCTTATACTGCTAATGCACTTCAGTGCAAGCAACATCCTACTGAACCTCCACATCCTTTCTACAGTATAGTGGCCAGAAGTGCACACAATACTCTAAATATGGCCTAACCAAAGTTTTATACAGCTGCAATGTGCCTGAAGAAGGCGAGCATGCAGTATGTTGTCTTTACCACCCTATCCACTTGTATTGCCACTTACAGGGAGTTATGGGCTTGCACACAAGATCCCTCTGTACATCAATGCTTTTAAGGGTCCTGCCATTTACTTTGTACTTTCCTTATACATTTGATTTCCTAAAATGCATCACCTCATTCTTGCCCGGATTACACTCCATCTGCCATTTCTCCACCCAAATTTACAACTGGTCTCTATCCTGCTGAATCCCTTGACCATCTACTTTGTTATCCACAGCTCCAGCAATTTTTGTGTCATCGATAAACTTACTAATGAGACTGAACAACTGATCTTAGCAATGATCCCTGCAGAACACCACTCGTCACCAGTCAGAGAAACACCGTTCTTCCCACTGACTTCCAGCCATGATGAAACCAACACAAACGTCAATGAATCACCTTTGTGATTTCCCTCAGTATTTGTCTTCTGTGTGCCTTTGCCTGTCCTGGTGTTTCTCTAGTGACTGGAGTGTGGTTGATGAAAGGGTGCTGATTTGCAAAGTTGTTAATGAGTTTGGAGAATTCATTCAAGCAGCTCTGGGCTTAGAAAGCCTAGATTCAGAAGACACAACTCTCTTGTACTCAGTACTCTGACTACTGAAGGCCAATATCCCATATACCTTCTTAACCACATTAGCTACCATTACTGTGGCCTTCAAGGTTCTTTGGATTTGCACACCAAGGTTGCTCTATTCCTCAGTACTCCCTTGGACTTTACCTTTCATGATGCATGGCCTTAATAGTACTCCCAAAATGCATTACCTCCTTTATCTGCCATTTCTCAGCCAATTTCACAAACAAATTGATATCACTCAAATAAGACTACCCTCCCACTGTTGACAACACCAATCTTTCATGCTATCTGTGCCCTCAGCATTACTTGCAACAAAATCCAGTCACAGTGGAGAGGTACAAAGTGAACATAAAATTGATATAAAGTAAATAAGTTCCAGCATAGTTTTTCAATATTTCCAGTGAGTTTTAATGTATCCTTTTTTGATGTCTAACATTATACATCAATTATCAAAATGTGTTTTTTTTTCTGTCATGATTTTTTTAGTTCAGTTAAATAACTTCATTGTTTGGTTTGCCCATCTCCCTTTTCTTCCAAAGCTCCTCTTCATTCATTAAAATGTTTTATTTTGTAGGGAAATGGAATTGGTATCAATCCAATCTCATTGTTTTTTCTGATATGATGATGCCTCTTCCCACCCCAGACCACAAAAAAGTTCAAGGCAACAAATATCCAGGACTTAATAGCACATTTTATATTGGAATTGTGTCAATTGATAAAAGTTTGAAGCAGTGTGCTGTGTTGATTTGTCTCCTGAAAGTTGTCTCCTGAAAGTTGTCTCCTGCCTCCAGAAGGAAGACTTATTTCAGTTTAAAGATGCAAATGTTATGGCAAAGAGCAAAACAATTGCCAATTTGCCCACTCCCCCTCTATACTGTCCATCACATAAGGCTAACATAATACAAATACCTTTAGCAACAATTAATTCAGCTAAAATAGCTGCAGTACCTTTAAATCATGTTTTATATATAATAGTTTAAATTGGCCGAAATAAGTTCCTCCATTATATTGGAGCCAAATTCAAATGTTAAAGTGGAGCCGTTTCAACTTAATTTTGTTTTACATCTCTTCTGGCCACTGCCCATGTCATACTTCCACGATATGAATACAAAGGCCGTGTATTTACTAGAATTTTGCAATTAAAGCTGGAAACACTTAGCAAGCCAGGCAGCATCTGTGTAAGTGAAACTCTGAATATTTCGGATCAAAGAGGAAAAGTTTTTAATCCAAAACATTAATTCTGTTTCTCTTATGCAAATAATTAACAGAATGTTGAAATATTCTTCTTTCTGAATCTTTTGACATTTAAATTGGGCTGCCTTTCCCACCCTTCTGGAAAGGGATGGTAATACCAGAAGTTTTGCAATTTTTTTTGACTCGTGTTAACCAGTGCAATCCCAGCTGGAGAAGGTAAACCTAATTGTATTCTCAAATTTGAGTCAACAGCAAGCGAATGTCATGTTCAGTAAAGAGTAAAACATTGATTTATATTTTTATGCCTCGTGGCTTGATGTGCATTAACTTTGATAGAGAATGCAGTGTTTGCTGTGATCAGACAACTATGGCACCATTTTATTGCATCCCAGAAGTTGAGCAAACTTGCTTTAATTCAAATTGATATTTACTTCTTGGCAATTTTCGCCCTTTTCGGGATACGTTTAGTTGCCGGGATTGTGCTTCCCAGGTCCTCCCCCCCCCCCCCCCGCCACACCACAGTCAGCACACACCCACACTTCACTGGGCCAGACACAAAGGGCCTACTCTGCTGGCAAACTGTATCCTAGACACCCAACAGTGTGGTTCAAACAGCAACTGCATCTTGTGGTGGACTTGAAGGATCCCACAACTGAAGAACTCTTGATAGCCAACAAAACTGGGGTGGAACTTTTCCAGGTGTGAAAATTGTCATTGAGTTTATCAGTGGCGACACGTTGCAAACTGCTCTCTACAGATCTACTCATTACCTTTACTATCACTGTGTAATGAATTGACCTGTACGATTGGTTTTTAAGACGAACTTCTCACTGTACCTCGGTACAAGTGAATAATATACCAATACCAAGTTCATGTTTCCAATGTTCAGAGGCATTTAAAACCTAAAGCAATACAATTGAATTTTTTTAAAGTAATCTACCTTCACTCTGCCTCCTACATTTTAGTTCTCATATAAATCAATAGGTTCTTGGATCCAGTGGCAATTTCCCTTTCAAGTTCAACAGTAAATCCTGCATTTCTGCATTTAACATTACTAAAGTGCAAATTTGGGATTTAATTGTTTCAATGGCTGACCATCAATGGTTCCAATCAGAACAGTAGGCAAAAAGCAGCGATCTAGCCCACAAGGTTAACACGTGCCTGAAAGTATTCTTTACGTTACCACAATTAAAACACTTTTGCAACACTTGTAATTTGTTTCTGGAATGTTGATTAATCTGAATATTGTAGGCCTCTTTTGGTTTACGTAGACTTGTCATCATGAACATGATATTTTTGTTTTTTTTGCTTTTTCTGTTTGGCTGAGAAGCTAATTTGTGGCCAGCAGAGGACCCAAAATCTCCAAACAGATCAGACAAGAATTCAAAAATCCTCTCATGCTGAGTTCAGAAACAGCAAGCACTCCCAATATTCACCTGCTACTTTTTGTGTTATTTGTTTTAAAGGAGGTTTTACATTAGATATGCCTCTGAACCAACTAAAACAGGCAAATTTCAACTGGGAATTTATCCATTTTGTCTCTGTTATGCAGCAGTATTGGAAGTATGATTATCAATATTACTTTATTTCAGACCAAATATACCATTTTTCTTATGCTTCATTGCCAACCATAATCTCAACAGACTAGTTGTTCTGAAGACAGCTGAACAATAGAAATACTTTAACAGAACAGTCACAGCTGGATTGAAAGAATTTCAATATTTTGAAACACATGGTGATTTTACTTGGTCTTTATCAAGTGGCCTCTCCTTAGGAGGCGATAGGTATTTTGAACAAGTGGAGAATTGCCAGCACCACATACTGTGCTAAGTTGCATGGTTAATTCGCCGGATGGAAAAAGTTGCGAGTCAAAGTGTAAACTTGTTTTAGTGCAGAAACGGTTGACCTATGTTTTTAATAAAATTGGCTCAGAATTCATTTATCAGGGTACAAAGGCCAAGTGGTTATGTTACTGGACTCTCAGCCTTTTGTTCTGGACCATTGATCCAGAGAGAGGAGTTCAGATCCCATCATGGCAGCTGAAGAATGTAAATTCAAGTAATCTGTTTTTTTAAAAAATAAAACCCAATTAATTTGGTCATATAAAGTAAATAAGAAAGCATATATAAGATTTCTCCTTCACTTAGTAGAGCCTTACTGTATGCTTTACTTATAATCGGTTGCTCATGTCAATCCCAATAAGAGTTCAAGAAGACATTAATGAGATGTTCTACTCACCTGGCAAAAGTCCTCTGGTCTCTTCTATGTGCGATGTCAAAGAAATTGTTGGACTGTGAAGTGATCTCTGAATTTCAGATGGACATTGTTGTGTGCTACAGCAGGAGGAAATTCTGTTTAGTTTAACACATCAAAGAGTAGGTTTGTTTGAGTCCAGGGATGGTTTACCTGTATTTTTAATAAAATTAGTCCCAGTGCTCATATATAAATGTATTCCCAATTGGGCACTTGCCACGCTATTGTGTTTTCCAGAGCATTGCTTAAAAGATCTGGTTTAAGTTTGCACTAAATTGAGCTTAAACACTGAGGAATGTATCGAATTTATGAGATTAAGAGCTAAAAAATAAGGTAGATTTCATGTTCAGTTCTCAGGTGATATTTAGTTTTGTTTCAGTTGTACATGATTGAGAAGGGATTCAGCCACACACCCTGTAGGAAATGTATCAAATTTGATTTACGTATAGTATTGAAGAGATATTAGTGTTGACCTGGTGTGCCTCCTTGTCTTAGATTTATTTAGAATGCAATACGGTAAGTACATTAATTTGCAGATTTAGTATTTTCTATTGCACATTAGTGCAATGAATAACAATACCTTTGAGAGACTGTTGATATCGCAAACACCTGTCAAGATAAACACATCGTTCTCAGGAGAGATTTAGCTCGGCAGGATCAGTATAGAAACGAAACAAAATAAAGGGATATTTTTAAGAAATGCTAGTGTACAAAATTTCTGATTATTCCGAAGGAAATGCCTTTAATCGAATTATCCCCTTTTATTTCCAGTATTGTCTTGCACTCTGTTTTAGGATTTGGGTACTTTAATACCTGTCAGTTGAAGGGAGAGAGGTGTGTGTTTGTGGAGATGACTGTGCAATTAGAAGATCATCAAAAATGATGGATGAGTAGTTTGTGTCGAGGCATATTTAGTAGCTTTGGATTGAGCACCTGGTGGACCGTGCAGGGAGGTTCCTGACCAATCACAACAGTGGCTGCCTTCGTTCAAAAAATGTAAAGGACTAACTGAGGATATTGGAATCTCTGAATTGTCTTCCTGGGGGAGAAGGGGAATTTTTATTTCATTAATAGATTGTATTTTATCTAAAAAAAAATTATTGCGAGTGAATATTTTCAGTTTTTTGAAATTCTTTTGCTATGATCTTTGCATGCCTTTGTTTCCCTTTTAAATAAAGGCACCATTGAACATCCCAATATATTTCAGTATCCCTGTTTTAAAGTAGGCACTTCCTCTGCAATGCATCCAAGCTTCAGTGATTTGCTGTTTTGAGACTGCAGATTTGCATAGCCTTCTCACCAGCATGGTCTGTTCCAGGTCCTTTCATAAGTGTACACAATTCAGTGAGGAATATCCTGTGCCATTATTCTCTCTACCCTGACTTCTGTATTCGGATTGGAGAGCAGGCTATTTATTGGGTGCTTTGGTCTGACACAGTGCTGTGCTGTGTGTTACATTTTTTTTCCCAGGCTGTAACTGGATTGAGGAAGCATTTTAATTTCCCTTACAGCATTGTGAAGTGCCATCCTGTAAAATTTAAATGATGTTGAATACCCAGTGGAGGATGATGATGTGCCTTATGTAGGGAAAGAGAAAAACCTCAGCATTCTCAGTCTTGGATCTATTGGAGTATTAACATACAGGAACCTGGTAGCTACTGCTGGAAATGCAGGTAGTTATGTTTTTCTAGCTGGGAACAGACTTACTGCACTGACTGGATATTTAAAGTATGCTGTGGATTTCCTAGCAGAAGAGGACAACAGTAATAGAAAACTGAGAGGCAGACTTGAAATAATGGGCTGTGTACAGTTGTGACATTTGTTACATGGGGGATGCAAATCTTTTTCTCAGGGAGCATCATGAACCCGAGAGGAACATTGAAGTCCAGCATTGAAACTATCACAACCTGTGTTCATTTGGCATTTTGGATAGTTCTTTTGACTTTCAGCTGTTTTTTTGGCGTGTCATGGAGTGCTTCGAGCTTAGGTGCAGCTCACCATAATCACCATTTTCATGGCAGCAAACACCATTCAGTGCCTATTGCTATATACAGGTCGCCTGCCTCACTGCAAAGAGGACATGGTGGGTTTTTGCTTTTTATTTATCTTCTAATTCTTTATTTAACTGCCATTTTAATGTAAAGTCTACACTTAAAGCCTTGTGAGGTTAAGATGAGTTTTGCAATTGCCTGTAATGTAATTTCATTGTTAAGAAGCTGTACGGGGAAAAAAAAGCACAATTTTTTAAAATCAAAATATTTAATTGTTTTAATTGAGCTGATACTTGAAAATCAGTTGAAGTTTAATATATTGCAGAATTTTGGCCTGCATGCAAATAAAATGATTAATGTACAAAGGAAATTAGAAAACTTAAAATTGCTGTTCATAAGCTATGCAGTTTCACCATCATCCTTTGTTTCTGTTTTATAAATTTAACTCAGAGTTTCACATCATGTAAGTGGAACTATCAATTACTTGTATTTAATGTTTATTTAGGAACATATTTTGATAATAAAACAGTGAATTGTTTTGCGATTGACTTCGAGCTATTTCCACCTATTCAAGTTGGTAATGCCATCTTAAAACAGCACTAATAGTTTAAAAAAAAAGAGCTAAGATGAAGTAAGGGTCCCTCAGTCAGTCATCTTACATCTCTGTGCACTTTGTGATTGCTGGAGCATCATTACTTGTTTAGTATTCTCAAACTGTCAACTGAAATAATTGACTAAAAATGCACCACAATGAATATTTTTCCAAATAAACAGAAAAACAATGGCTGCATTGTTCCTGCAATGTAAAATAAAATGGAATGAAAGAAGGAACGTACATAATTTTAAGGCATACTACAATCGACCTGCTCCCATGATCTTAGTTTAACTGCAGCTGAAACATTGGCTTTCTTTCACCAGTGAAACCTGCAGCTGCTGATTGGAATATATAGGTTCATCCTTCTTCATTCTCTCTTCATTCCATGCCTCATTTAAACCATCATCCCATGCCACTACTGAGGTGACAAAACAGATCTTATGCTTAACCTTTGCATACTTGCACAAGTTGACCCTGTTTGGATGATTAGACATTAGAATCTAATTTGATCTTTGTTATTGAGCATCCTTCTTGAATGACAATAAAGCTTAAGAAATGTAATGTGAATATATTTAATGTTAGCTGTCCCTCCATGAATTTAATTTTCCAAATTAATTCACAATGCTCAGGATATTGAGATTCAATACTTGTATGTCTTTAAATTTTTAATTGTCAGAGTATTGAATTGTAGGAGATTTCCAATAAAAGGCTGGTGAAAGATGTCAGATTTTCCATTGAAATATTTTTGTAAATTTTTAAGTTGTAGTTTACCCATCCTAAAGCATTAACATGTGGATGATCTATATAAGAGGTATCCTCTGTGAAATACAGGTGATTTTAATGTTTTTTGTCATACACGGTGCTTATTGTGATTTCTTTTATGTTGTCTATGTGACTGTCTCCTATATTTCTGCAAGATGTGCAGTCTTTGATGTTGTCTGTAGAAAATCTGTAATCACAAGTGGATGAATATTGGTAGGTTCTCAATAAGCATCTGAATACAAGCTACATTGCCCTGAAATAACACATGATATTGGCCATGCTCACATTCATTTGTTATGCTAAATAGATAACTATTCTGTAATTTTACTTGCCTGTAACTGTAATTCCTCCTCCAAACCATTAAGATGACGATTGTATATGACATAGGTAACTAATAGTTATTAATAATTTTGCTCTATGCATTTAACAATGATCACATATTCTGTCAGTAATTGATTTTGACTTAATTATTTTAAAGATGAAATAATTAACACATTGATAGCAATGTATTTTGTTAAAACATTTCCAGCAGGATTTTGAACAAAATAGGTCATTTGTCATTTTTAATGTATTCAAATAAGATTGTTACTGATTTAAAGCCCAGAAGCATTTATTTGTTAAGCATGTGATATGGAAGTCACAACTGAACTAAAGACTCAGCTGAGTGAGTGAAATTGTGAGGCATTTCAAATTTCTCCAATAAAGTTGATTGTTAAGTTTCATCCGGATTATCTGTAATAAAAATATTTGCGGAGCAATACTTTTAATTTCATTTGTTTGTCAGATTTGTTATACCCCATTCCAGGAGAATCCCATTTTTAACTCATTCCAGTCCTTTAACTAGTTCAGTGAACAAATGTTTCTTGTCTTTGAAAGTATCATTTATTGCATAGATTTGAAAGCTAGTTTGAGTGAAGGATAATTATTAGAGTGGTATGAATTATGGTAAATTGTATTCCTTTTGCTATTAGACAATAACAGATAGAGAAGATGTAGAAATAATAAACTATAAAGAGATGCAGAAATGTAAATGTTAATGTAAAAATGTTACAAACTAAATGATGGGAAGCCACTACATAGTTTGAGTGTATTAACACTTTGCCAAAAGTTAATAATGCTGCAGAATTTCATAAGTTAAAGCTTTGTGGACTTTAAGCTGTGGGTGCAATGTTTTGCCAGTGATTCAATGGTTCATACGTAGCTTCACATATGGTCATTATCCTGGTGATTTGTATTATGACATGCTTGATCATTTCATTAGATTTGCAACATATAATTCTGGTGTGGGATTTATTACCTCTTTTTCCTGATGTTATATTGGTTATTGGTCTTTATTTAGTGTGACTGTTAAGGTATTAACCTTACAACTTATGAAATATTTCATAATGGCAATGTGAAGAATGAGATTGTATTGCACAACTATATAAGTGATTATACTAACATTCTTAATATTTTTCTAATAGAGGTATTATTTACTTTTTTGGCTATTGCATAATTTGACACTGTCTTGAGTGGAGCACCAGAAGTGTGCAAGAAACATATTTTATTTCTATAATCCTGTGTTTAAACTGAATGTACACAATTTATGAGATCCCTGAAAGTTAACCCTACATTTTCAAAGTAATATATGTTTTAACGTTTCTCTGAATCATTTGGTACCTGAAAGTAGAATAGAATCAGAGATTCCAAAATGTTCTGAAATCACAAAATAACCTGAACTGTTTACAATAATGATATACAATTGGAAAGATAGGCAACCATAGGGTCCAAAATTGAAATCATTGATTTGACTGTTACTGAAACTAACACATTTTCAGTGGTCAAGATTTATTCATTCACTTCCATACCACTAGAGGGTATCTGGTGCAGCAATGAGAAGAGAGAGAAGTGCTTGCAGATGTCCGACTTAAATTAGCACTGTTCTCAGCCAATCATAAATTAAATCTGACAGCAGATCCTAGCAGGAGCCTGGATGTGTGAGGGAAAATGAAGATAGAAGTGGTGGATTTAAACCATTTGATATAAGCAGGTATGTTGTTCTGTGGAAAAGGATGAGTGAACATGCCAAATTGTTCATTCTGTGTTGCTGCTTTATAAAATGCCCAAAAGAATAATATATTCAATAAGGATTCTCAAACCTGAAATTGTATTAGTATTTGCTCACTTTAGCTTTCATTACACAAATACCTTCTTAATATTCTGTGCCACATCTGGGTATATTTGTATCAGCAGTCTTGGATTGGACATTAGCCAAATAGAAAAATCACTGATTGATTTATTTGAAGTAAATGTCAGATTGTTTTTTTTGTACTTGTTCCATCTGTCTTCAGTTTTTCTTAATGTGTTATTAAAAATCGAAAATAAAAAGAAATAAATAAAAAGAAACTGTACACTTACGATAGTAAGGGGAAGATGAGGCCAGTCAGATAGTGCATGCATGAGTTTCTGAAGTCAAAACACAGGATATTTCACAGGATTGAAGAAAAAAGAAACAGAAGTTTGTTAGGGGAGAGGAGATGGTAAAACTATTTTTGATTTTAACATAATAAAGATGTAGAGAGGAGGAAGCATTAGAAAAAAAAGGGAAATTCAAAGGCCTATTACTGAGAAATGAATAGACAGATGGTGATGGAGAGGTGAATCAGCACAAAGGGTATCGATTAAATGGGAGAGCATTATTTTGGTTGTTAGGGTGTATTATAATGTTCTACCCTGCAGAACAAGGTAAATTTTAGAGAATTTTTCACAAATAATGGTACCACTGAAGAAATTAATTTGAGAATTTCTACTTTAATATGAGGTTGTGCTTTTGCAGTAAAGTGGAAATTAGTTGAAAAAGAACAGGGCAGTTCTCCTGGTATCCTAGGGAAAAAAAAACCTTTCCCTTGACAGTTGTCATCAAAATAGATGAACTGGTCATTAATACTGCTGGTTTCTATGTCACCTTGCCGAAAAGCTGCTGCATTTGCCACATAGCAATGACTAATCTTCAAAAGCAAATTATCTAGTGGTAAATGTTTTAGGACTGGATCATTCCCAAGGTTGAAAGATTCTTTGAATGAAGAATAACTAATTTGGTACCTTTTTTTTAAAAAAAATAAACATTTGGTTAGACTTGCGAAAACCATAATTATTTTAAAAACTGAGAGAAACAAGATATGAATCATTCCACTGAAGGGCATGATTGAGATCAAGGTATGTCGTATGAAGATTAGAATAGTGTAGAGGGAAGACATGTAAATGTAATTGATAATTTTCCAAACAATGACAAGTGATTACCAAGAGCAAAGTTGAGTAATGCATATTGCAAAATCACCAGTTGAATGGCTGACACACTGCAAAAGATGCAGCTTGCAATTATGTAGTGCCTCTAATGTACTAAAATATCCCAAAGCGCTTTTGTTCCGCTTTGAAAATTATACACACATTTGAAGGATTAATTGTAGATCTAGTATGAACTAGCAGGAAAGCTACAGTGGTTTCCTTGCAGAGATTGTGGTTAAAATTGGATCAGATCAGTATCGTTAGATTCCAGTTAGCATTGAGTCACTGTTGGAGTTTGCCTAGTACCTCACCTGGTGCTAAAACAGCAGTATCATAATTAAATATTGGAGCGACTCAATTTTAACTGTTGTTCCATTCCATTTCAGAGTTGTAGAGAGAGTTAAAACAGTTCTTTAAGTCAAAAAGAGAGGTAGAAAGCACTATTCATAGATATGAGGAAAAACACAAAGCATTTTTTCTCCCTAAAGAAAAAGGAGATGCATTATCGATGTGTGAGAGGGAAGTACGAGATTTATGGTGCATTTTGGTTTTCCCTGGTACTGCTACATTGCGAAGATGCATCAGCGCAAAACTGGTGATGCCATGTTGGTAAATGAATTAACCAACATGTATAATTTGACAAGGTTATTCCCATTTTGTACCTCTAAACTCTAATATAATTTAATCTGACAACTGAACATGTGTTCAGTGGTACCCAGTGTCTCCTTAAAGGAATTATGAACAATCCACTGAAGAGTTTGCTTGATTATCTTTTCTGGCTATTGATGTAATTTCATTTTGGGTGCCTTTCCAAACATGTTAAAAGTTTCAACAAACTGGAGGGAGTGGTTGATCAAATGTGGTTGATCCAGTGGTTGGTTTTGATATTCAGTATGGCAAGGAAAATAAGTAGAGTCACACAGTGCAGGATTCAAGGGCTCCCAGAATGAGGTAACGTGAAGATATTTAGAGTCCAGATGTGTAAGAAAACAGATTTTAGGACTGCTGCCGCCCCCCCCCCCAGCTTCCTTTGCATATTGCTATCCAGATCCATGGTGGCAGCAGCCTACAAGTGTCCAGCAAACTATGATAGTAGGACATTAAATGTTATGTTTAGCTATTGTGTGAATTTTGCTGCAGTCAAAGCTGAGATATTAGGCATCAGATACTACATCATGGGCATCTTCACTATTGTTTTGATGGAGGTTACTTCCTGTTCTACAATGGAAAGGTTGAGTTCCAAGCTCTGCTCAAGTTTTGTGCCAGGTCAGTCGTTGACTTCTTCAGACTCCTTGCTGGTGGTTTAGATCCACCAGTCACCATGAGCTTGGCAATGGCTCTTCTTAATGGCGATCACCATATTCTCCTAGGTGCTTAGGCCTCTCCACCTGGTTTATTACTGCCTCTAAATGTGCATTGCCTTCTCCCGCAAGAAAGTGAAGTGTGTCAATGAGTCGCCTGCAATGTGTTTGGGAATAAATGGCTGTTGAATTCAATATCTTCCAATGTGTGTAACTGAAACATATGAATATTGATTGTGAGTCTTGATTGATGGAAATTGCCAGTAGGTGAGTGACTGTGGTGTGGCATATTAAGCAGTGGCAGAATTGAGGTAGAGTTGATGGAATTCGAAGACTTATTCACTGGGCTTGGCTACTCGTGAAATCATCAAATTTCTAAGACTGTATTCCTTTCATGACCATTGCAGTTCCTTACTCCGAATGATGTCATGTCATATTGATCTAAATGGTCTCTGCCTCTCAAGGGTGCAGGACATGCATCCTCTTCTTCCCCCAAAACCACCTAAGTGCCTGTTGATTTCCCTGTCGCTATGCTTCACTCTTCTCCCAGGTTAGAATCACTTATATAATGGCTGCCACTATCCACTCCAACATCAGTGTATCTTCCCTTCAAGCACCCAACTTTAAGTCATGCAATTTAGTAATGATTTTGACTCTTCTGGTGTGTGCAGGCATTGTCAGCTGCAATGCAGAAATAATCATAATGAGCAGGCTGTACAAAATTGGCATGCTGCCTGCATTATACTGTACAAATTCTAGTTAATTGTTTATCATGATCCTAGCATTCTTTTCTGAAGGCTATCCAATTTAATTGCTATTCAGTTAATATGTAGCCGTGCTTTGGCTTTCGGTTGCTGATGGTGGTTTCTAAAGCTACACAAGTAGGTCCATGTTTAAATGCCATCCTTTCTCAATGGGTCAGTTCTTTTGACATGCTGAGTAGTAATAGACCCAGATGGGAGAACAAAAGAGAAAGGTGCTGAAGCGATCCAAGACCTTTCATTTACTGCAGGGAAACAAAGATATTTGACTTTATGTCTGAGATGCTTTCCATCAAGAAAGCTACACTGGCAAAAGATTTTGGAAGTGTAGAGCTGAGATGGGATCTACTTTGACAAATAATTCTGGCTTTAAGTTGATCATAACTATTGCTTCTGAGGTTACTTGAATAAAATGCTTTGCAGTTTGCTTTCCCCAGTCAGAGTATTTCTTTTGATGGCCTTCCAGGGAAGGCCTTAGGGAACTCTTGCATTTTTTTGGCTGCGTAGTACGCTGCTTTTGTTCTGTGATGGCAAAGTAAAAGTGAAATATTCCAATGAGCAGCAACTATATTTATGCACTCTGTTTCTGGGGGAAAAAATACTGTAATCCTTAGGATGTGCAAGACTGACAAGGCTGGATGTTTTTCCCATCCTGAGTTATCCTGGAAGCAGTGATGTGCTGTCAGATTAAAGCACTGAAGTGTTTGTAATGTTGCAATCAATTATGATGTTAAAGCAGTAATTCAGAGATAAGGGTCCATTGATATTTAAGATATGGTTATGGCTTGCCCAAATCAGCAATGTGCAGTTTGTTCATATTACCACTGCTATTGTCATAGAGGTCACAGGGAAGAAGGGTTTTGAAGGAGTAACTTAAGTGCAGCAGTGTTGTGCCGGTGTTGGAGGTCATCAATAATGAATTTGGAGACGGGGATCATCTTCGTGTATCATTCTTAACATAAGTAGGCAGTTGGTGAACAATTCATTTCATTGTTTGTCATATTTTCTGAACTTGTTGATTGCCACTCACTGTCAGATTTGTTCTAATTCTCAGTCAAAAATGAGCTGAATGTAGTGAGAAGAAATTTTAAAATAAAGAAAAACATCTGCATTTGGTGGAAATCTGAAATAAAAAATGAGGATGGAATTTTCAGTTTGCTGTATTCCAAAAGAGTAAATATGCTACCACAGCTTGTTGGTTGCATTATTCTTAGTACATATTAACTCTAGCTTTATGACACCATTTTTTAAGCTGAATCACAGTTTAGTTTTTTGTGTGGGTCTCAATTAGTATGACAAGATGACAGTAATTTATAACATTATGCATAAGATGAGGAACCAGCTCTTAGTGACTCGATCATTTATGACTGCTGTTTTCTGGTCTCAGAATGAACTTTACTGCTGATCCAATCAGCCACAAAATATTTCAGTCTTTTCCATAGAACCTGACAAGTTCGGCGATTGACTCTCAGCATGACACTGCAGAGAGCAGCTCACCAATTAACTAACACTTCACTACAATGAGAAAATGCTGTGTACCTGCTCAATAAATGTTTTGCTCCAGCACTAACTCCACAGCGCCAATAATTTAAAACAAAATGGATGGGAAAGTCATTCTGATTTATGTAAGAAGATTTCAAAGTTTGAAACATTGGTTTATCTTGTAAAAAACATAACCTGAATTAATGTTTCTCCTTGATAAACATTTAAAAATAAATGCAATGTTCTTCAATTGATTCATTTGCTATGTATGTCCACTCAATAACAATACCTACAAATTCCTTTGCAAATCTCCTCCAAAAGAACTGACAGGTGGAGTTAAAATTGGCTTAGCACAGAATAGAGCAATTTGTGGCCATGCCTGCTGGGGGATTCAATTCTTAGCTCTTCATTAGCTGTGTTAGCACTATCCTGCTCTAAGTTTTGTCAACATTAATACAACATCCAAAATTTGTCTCCAGTGTGATTTTGTTTCAACTTCCGCTGCTCTGAAAAATGACAGCTTTTATTTATTCACAGAATAGCCAGATTTTACAAGCAATGAATTCTTTGCCTTCCCTGTGACCTCCGACGATTTCAAATATGGCCTCGTGCATCTACCTGGATTGCTATATCTTTCCTTTCAGGGTTCAGGGTCAATATGGTTTGCTGCTGATCTTTGCCACATTTTGTGGGTTGCTGCTCACTTCTCTAATTGTCAATCCTGTTGTTTTAAGATACTTCTACAAATGGCATAAGAGGATCCACAGGGCTGTTTTAACTCCTTTTAAAGGAAGTAAGGTCATTCATAAGCTATAAATGTTCATGCAGAGTCACTAATAGTAATAGTTGAAGGAGTAGCACAGATTATGCTACTGACTAGTAGCATAAATATACTGACCAGCTATAAATCCCATTTTAAATTATTTTATTGTATGTCCTGTTTACCACTGAAATTTGTGTACACATAGAGCCAACCACTAAACTCCCATATTTTATTCAAAATTGGCCAGTGCCCTCTGTCTTTGCACTGGCTTTCCATCAAATAGATCAAGAGGCTGGGGAAAGAGCAAAGACTAGCAGTGCCTGGAGGCCAATGGTACAATTTGTGATTATAATTTTACCAGAGAAAAAGGTGATCTGTGTTTGACATGATCTATAGAAATACATTTGTTTTATTTGGAACTTTGCAGAGTAAGTGTGTAATTATGGCAAAGTGCAGACTCAGGCCTATGATTTGGAGCTCAGTTTCTAATTGATGCTGTGTACCTTAAAGGCTCTGGGAGCAATGATTCATCTATAATGGCTTCTTAGTAATGCAAGGTTTTCTGTGTTCCTTGTCTCCAGTTTACCTTTACTTTCTGGTCTTTGTTTTAATCTTATTCATGAAAGGCTAATGTTATCTATAGATTATTTTGAAACAGTTAATATAAAAAGGGGGAAGGAAGGAACTTATTCCTTCACTTCTCTGCTGCAAACTGAAGTGCATCGCAGCAAGCTCAGACTGGCAGTCTGGTTGATTATTCTACCAGCCCTTGGGGATAAGTCTGGCCATGACATGCTGCTGCTTTTCAATGATGCGGTTGAGAATTCAGTGGTGTGGAAACCTACAGGTGTGAACTTGTTTCTGGTACCTTTCCATATTGATCCTCCAAATCTGTTTTTGCTTATGCTTTAAAACCTAATCAATGCACAAATTTTTCTCTTTTTTTTTCATTCTCTGCTTCAGAGCGGGTGGAAACCATTAGAAATAGTAATATACTCATGGAGACTTTTAAGCAACAACCATGCTGGAAACCTGAAGTGTAAACACTCAAGTGTCAGGCAAGAAAGATTTTAAAAATAAAATGATTTTGCAGGCATAATCCTACAACAGAACTGAGGTACAAGCCATTTTAATTGGATGTAACTTTTGCAGAATGCAGAGGAAACGGTTGTTCGAAATGTAGTGGTTGTGTAAATGGGCACATTTGGATCAGTCACTAGAAGCAAGTGGAAATGGAAATCAAGGGAGGTGTATAATGATGATCAAATAATGCCCAAAATCAAACCTATCCTCATTGGTTGTAATTTAGTTCACACCTACAGTATAGGTATTAATGTTAAGGCTCATACCACTATAATACCACTACCACAGACTTGATTATTAAAATTACACTGCTGTGCATTTTTGTGTTATTGATCTTGTGATTTATCCATTTTGATTTATCTTGTTCGTTTCGCAAAGCTAAGGAGTGGATGAAGATATCTCCTTTCAGTTATGAAATAGGCAGAGGGTTTATAATCCAAATCTAATGCCTGTAAAATAAGGAATTAATTAGGGGACAATGGATGCTGAAACAAAAAATTACTACTTTTGTATGTTTGGGGGAATCTATTAGAGGACTGAGCCTGTAATCATATGTTTCCAAGAGACAGCACAGTGACAGCTCTAGCTGTGCACTTACATAAGCTAAAAATAAGGATATTTAAAATAAATTGTAGCACAGAAACAACACATTTCTCCACGGTAGATATTCTGGCATGAATTAGTTACTTCATTCAAATCAGGCACATGGGTTCTCTTCAAGAAAAGCAAAATATTTAAGGTTATGACAACCAACTAATCTATTAATTATGAATTAACATCATATATTTTAATTTGCCTTGTAACACTAACCTTTGATCCATTCCATTCTTACCACTTGGAACTTTTCATAATATGACATTCTTTTTAAAAAAAAATTCAGGTTGAAGCTTTTCTTCATTACTTTTCTGAAACCTGTAATATAGAAGCAATTGTTATATCATGCAGAACATATGTGACCAAGTATGAATTTCCCCCCTCCCCCTTGTGTCCTTTTAATTAGCTTCATTGAACATTTTTGTGCAAATGCACATGTCTTAGTATGAACAGTACAAACATATCCATGGCTGAACACCAGTGCACTTTACTGTGAAATTTGCTGATTATCAAAACTTCTTGTTTCTCAAACAGAATACACATCTCCCTTGCCATTTTAACTTAAGTCATGCACCTAATGGAATTTCAAATTTTTGTGAAGGCTTATAAATTAATTTTTTTTCATATTATTAATTCATGGTCTGAAAAATGAGTGAAATCCTAGAGCCATGTTCTGTTGATATTTCATTGCTTTGAATTAGATATTCCCTCAATGACCATCAAAAAAAAGATAATTTAAGCTGTTTATTGCCGCAACAGTGGCTACACTTCAGAAGTTTTCACTGGCATTAAGTATGCGATGTTGCAACTATATCTTTCTTCTTTATGATGCTTGTATTAAATTGCAATTACGCAGTTGTGTCCAATTAAATTAATAATTGACCGAAGCAAAATAATAGAGAAATAGCATGCTTTTTTTCTATAATTTTAGGGCTTTTTAATCATGCAGGTATATATAACATTTGCAGACCAAGTCACTGTTAAGACCATACAAATCTTAAAATAATTGTTTTGCTTTTCACAATCCTGTGGAGTAACAAGTAATCTTTTGTTTGGGGTCTGAAACTTGTTCAAAACACTGCAGGACAGTCGATGTGTAATCTGTTGGAAACATATGATTAGAGGCCAATTCCTTCAAATGGACAAAAGCAACAATTTACTTTTTCAACCTCCACTGTCCCTTTAATTGATTTCTTATTTTACCAGAGAAAATAAATCAGGCCGTATCAGAATCACAAATGATCATAATAGCCACCTTTAGCCTACTGGTGAAATGATATCAGACCATTGACAGGTTTTGGCCTAAAAATCTTGGCTTTCAGATGATTAGCTTCCTTGTATTTAACTATTGAAAGACTTGGAAAAATTGGATTTCATAAAGCATTACGGGTTAAAGGTATTTTTGATATGGGTGTTCAAAATAGCAGTAGGTTTTGATAACAAAGTGAAAAACTCTTTCCAGTGGTCAGTGATACTGTTATGAGCAGGACTGATAACGTCCATACAAAAAGCCAAAGGGAATGGTATGGAAATTCAGATGAATGTTAAACTATAGAATACACTACCAGAGGCAGATTATGGTAGTGTAGTAGTTAGTGCAGTGCTCTTACAGCGGCAGCAACTCGGGTTTAATTCTGGTTGCTATGTCTGTATGTTCTCCCATGTCTGTGTGGGTTTCCTCTGGGTGCACTGGTTTCCTCCCACATTCCAAAGACGTACAGGTTAGGAGTTGTGGGCATGCTACATTGGCACCTGAAGCATGGCGACACTTGCGGGCTGCCCCCAGAATACTCTATGCAAAAGGTGCACTTCACTGTGTGTTTCGACGTACATGTGACAAATAAAGATATCTTAGATTCAATATCTGAAAAATTATTTTATAAACAATAGCAGGGGCCAGAATCAGCCAATGAACCCAACACAACCAATGACCTGGAAGCTCAGATAATCTTAAAGCAGGACTCAATTTTTTTAAAAATATGCTGAAAGCTCTCAATGGCAGACAGATGAGAGAGTAAATAAGTATCAGGAGACAGTAGTGAGGGACAATAGACAGTCACCCCAACTCATGGTGGAGTTTCAAAGCTGGGAACTACCATTGCAAGGGTAAATCTTGCAGTAATGGGATAAGCCTTGCTATGATTCTGGGAAGGACAGGTAACCAGGTTCAAGAGAGACTTGCCTGTGCTGTCCATTGAAGCACTACTACTCATCAATGGCTTGAAAGAAAAACTGGATTCTAAATTGTAAACTTGCTTTCTGCTTATCTTCTGGCCCTGTAGTTGGCTCTCGACAAATTTCATTTGTTGCAGGAATTATATCACCTGTTTTAGCACCTTGCTTCACCCCTATATTTCAAACAGGAACACTCACTTTCCTGTGGGACATCTGCTTTAAAGGACAGGTTAGACGAAAACAAGTTTGGGAGGACACACCTCCCTACTCCTCAGACCTGGCAGGTTTCTAGCAAGTGGGCAAAGTTAAAATCAAAGCTAAAGAACTAACATAAAAGTAATAATTATATTAAAAAAAGTTGGTATTGAAGTAGTGTGATTAAATGCCAGATTAACTGTTAAATTAAGTAACTTATTTATAATCTGCATTATTGCTGTGAAAATGAGAAGTAACTAATTAAAGCAACCATAGGTTTGTCTCTTGCCATTTTTCTTTCAAACAAGAGATAAACTTAGATGAATATTTATCCTGATGAAGTGCTTCTGCTATGTTGTGATAATGAAAATGAATAATGTACAGCTATCAAAAGACGTAGCTTCATGCAGCTGTTAAATGAATGTTAAACACAATGGCATGAAAGTATTATTTAGTTTTTGTGCAACCATAAAGATGTAATTAAGGCTGGAAGTAAGTCTGGCCTCTTGATCAGTCCTAACTTTGACATTATTTTATAAACAGGGCTCTCAGGTATCTGGACATGCTCGGAATTGCCTCACTGATCTTTATCTTCTATTTCTCTTTATCATCTTTTAAAACACTCTGAGTATGCTTTTCTATCTGGGATTTTGGTTCTCTGTTCTGGTGCAGTCAGGAGTAACTAGTTTCACTTTCCAAAGAATCTAAAGTCCTCCTTCCTGCACCAGATCGCCAACCATGGTACTGGGTGGCAAGAGAAATAGTGCAGAAAGGAGCGATTTAGATTCCTGGGGTGCAAGGGGAGTTCTTAACCAGGAAGCACCTACTCAAGATGAATATATTGCACTTGGCAGAGCTGAGTCCAATGTCCATGTGGAATTATTAGCTACTGCTGTTGGGGTGAGACCTTGAAATCAACAATATCATGAGGAAATTAACAATATCAAAAGAACTGGGAAAGACTAACGACATTAAAATAAAAATAGTTTCAGTAATAGGAGTGGTTAATGAGGAGGAATGCAAAATGGACTAAGATGGTTTGGAGTGCATGGGCAGAAAACACATGGATGGTAAATAACACTGAACAAGTAAAAATTGACTTTGGAGATGATGCTATGGTGGGAAAGACCATTATGTGTATGATGTGATATAATGGACTTGTTGAACCTCATGAGATTAACAGAACAGTGGTTTACAAAAGTGGCTAAACTGACATGTTGAGAATGGTTGTTTTTGAAATGAGAGGGAAATATACAGCAACATCCCCTGACATTTAGTATTAAGACTATTGTTCTATTCATTCTAAATTAATGACTTGGAAATACAGAGCATAATTTCAAATCTTGAAGGTGACACAAAAGTTGGAAACATTGTAACCAGTGAGAGGGGACAAGTGGAATTCAGGAGGACATAGACTGGTAAAATGGGCAGAAACACACAGAAATACAGATGCATTTTAGTCAATAAGATGAGAAGCAGCAATACGTGCTAAGTAATGCAATTTTAAGCAGAGTGCAAGAGAGGAAAGACAAAAGAGCATAGATAATGCTCTTAGATAAGTAACACTTATCTAGATAAATAACACTTTGAAAGTGTCAGGAAAGCTTTTCAAACTACATATAGAAGCTTTGCTAATAAAAAGCTACAGGATGAATTATCATACTAACAAACAGCTGTGTTTTGGGTAACGTCAGGTATTAGAATTCTTAACAAGTTGTAGCCCATTCCCTCTGCCAACTCACTACTAGATTTAACTGAGGGAGCAGATAGACATTACCTCCCAGGAACGAGGTGAGCAAGAGATCTGAGGGTCTTTTGAGGGTTTAAGTTGGGGAGTTGGCTTTCCCTGGCCTCAGAAATTAGAAGCCGAAGAGAAGCAATGATGGCTTTAGTGAGAAAACCAGGATCTTTACAGCATTGTTGGTGGGCTAAAAAGCAGGAGTGCTGCCCCTGCACCTCTCCAAATGCATTCTCTCTCTCTCTCTGGACAAAATGCTATTTGCTACTTTTTAACCCCAAGCTTCCCCTCCTCCATACAAAGACCTCAAAGATTAGCAATCAGAGGTTCACCACATTGAAATTTCAGGTAACCACATAACCCTGTGTTCCCTTGCTACTCCTACCAGTCCACTTGGTTCTCTCTTGCTTTGTTCACCTTTCTATTTGCCCGTCACCCACAAACCTCTCCACCTGGGTTTCTTCTCCCTTGGCTAACCCTCAATATCCCCTCCCCATCTAGTGTCATCAGCCCATTGCCCCTCCCTTATCAGATTCTATTTATCACTTTCCTGCCTCTGTTTCCATCTTCCATCTCGCCTCCCACCATCTAGCTTTATCTGCCCATCTTCTCCCAGAAAGCCGCCTATCCAGATGCATCACACAGCTTGGTATGGCAACTGTTCTGCCCAAGACCACAAGTTGCAGAGAGTTGTGAACACGGTCCAGTCTATCATGAAAACCAGCCTCCCCTCCATTGACTCTGTCTATGCTTCCCGCTGCCTCA
>JARFYF010000063.1:101491504-101511219 GCA_030265395.1 Rhina ancylostomus
TAAATAATATAAATGCACGAATATGTAGTAGAAAATCCTCCATATTTGTCTGCAATATTTTCCAGCCAGCATTATAGACCAATCAGCAATGTTTCTATCTCTTGGAACAAGCCTTGTCTTTCTCTCTTTGTTTGTTTGTGAATTTGACATTGGTGACATTTTGAGAGCCAATTCAGTTTTTTTATATTTTGGAATTTACATTTGAAAGGCTTCTGGCAAGTGGACTTTCATTCTAAAACTTTTGAATGGTTTTATATCTTGACAAGCAAACTATTTTTTGTTTACTCTGAATCAAACAGAGATTCATTCTTGTATTATTCAAATTTTGTATCATAGATTACATACCAAAGAATGTAACAAGATGTTTGTGAAGTTCCTTTGAAGTGACAGTTTAATACTAGAGATCATTAGACATTAGCATTTGGAAGCCCACAGTCTCTTAAACGAGAAGGCTATACGCTCAGAAAATTGTGCTTCGGTCTATGGTTTGTCCTGATTTAGTTGAGCTAAATGGGGATATTTTTGACTTGGATTATTTTCTCTTTTACTTCATCTCAATATCAGAAGTCTCTTACATTTCATGTCAGTTTGGTCTCCTATTAAAGTTAATGGAAATAAAAATTGGCAGAGATGTAACATAGCCAACTGGTTCACTCTCAACTTTTTTACACAATTGCATACTGTCAAGATTGCAGATTCCCCTGCTGGTGCCACAGAGCTGAAAACTAGTAGACAAAAACATAACCAAAGTCTCTGCAGCTAATTCTCAAGTCCTTTTTGAGCAAATGGACAGTGGAGGAAGAATGAAATAGTTCATAGTCTTTCACCTCGATCAACATTAGAACAGATTACTTGAACAGAATATTTAAGGAATATAGTGTCCATGGAATTGCAGCTGTGCATGGAGGGAAAATATCAGTAGAAAGAATAATAATGATAAATGAATGGTTACAAAATAAACAGGTGGTAATCCATATGTCAGAGAATACAGGAAATTCACAGGGAGATTTTTAAAAAATGTTCCAATGAAAATAACTTTTTGGGATATGTAATAGCATTCGAAAGTAATTTCAGCAGTAACACACTGGATCTCCAAACTCATTGCTGTAAATCCAACATACAAAGTGCACAGTACAAACCTCCACAATGTAGGATCAGTGTTAATTTGTATGGATGATGACTCTGACATTGAATAGTAACACAATATATCCCTTCTCATATCTGCTTTTTATGAGCTTTGAAGTATTGTCCCTTGTACTGTCTAATTGTTTTGAAGGTTATCACAGAAAGAAAGGACATTTTTGACATTTTTTAATTAGAATATTTATTATCTCCTTCAAGTAATTGGATATCTGTATTATTTCTTTTGTGCATAACAATCAAATGATTATTTTCTTATTATAAAGCAGTACTCCATGTATTTAAAACTAAAAAGAATCCTTTGTCTTTTAAAACTAAAAATAAACCTTTGTCTTGTTGAATTAAATACAACATATTAATTGATATTTTCTGAATGGAATGTTATTTGAAGTAATGTGTAGTTGCTTAATTAGAAATTAGAGAATATGATTTTATTTTTCTAAATAATATCCAGTATTTTAACATTCATGCTATGTTGTCAGTAACTTTATGTTAAGAAATTCCACTGATAAACAGTCTTGTGAAATGGTTAATGTACAATAAGTATTTTAGAATGCATTCCATGGCTAATGCGTCTGGTTTCCATATTATTCTTATGTACTAATTGGAATAAAGATTAACTACATAAGCTGTTTTGTCTTTATTTTAATAGTCATTAATATCTGAATCATTATCTTGGTGTGTCTAACCTGATAATCCCAATCCCTGAATAGTAACCAAATTGTCAGCACTCTTGTCTTGAGTACTTTTCCTGCTGCACAAGGTGCTTGAGAATTGATAAATAGATTAGCTTGTTAGCTTCAAATGACCCTGCTGTGAAGGTGTGATGTACTATTACAGTCCTGCCTGGCTGGCTGAATTTGCCAAATATTGGAAACAAAGTTGGGTTCTTAATGAGGAACATTTCATAATATTGTAAAAGGAAGAAATACAAGTTTCTTTTTTGACTGTTTTCTCGTAGATCCTTTGCTATGAAAGTTTCAAGGAAATAAGGGATGTCAAAGCTTTAAGTTAATCTCTTTACACATGTTTTATTATCAGTGAAAAGATGGAACATTTCTCATTCTGAAAAACACAAAACTGCATTGAAATAAAATTATGTTCTATCAGTCGATTCACAGAGCCACTGAGCCAGTGGGTGCAGTGTTTTATGAACACTGATATCAAAACACAGATTTGGATCTCTTCCTTCTCCCTTTCCTTTAGAGTTCAAAATGGTATTCCTTCCTTTGCCTTCTTCCTGCTGTTTGCTTCTCCATTTGCCACCATCTCACCCAACCCAACCAATTCAGAGCTCAAGGTTGCAACCTTGCCACTGCTCTTCTGCCTTGATTTCATGTCCAACCCAACACTAAATACTGGCTTGTCCTTTCTTCAAAAAAATGTGGACATTTTCTTGCCTCCTTCACTGTTAAACAAAGTACAAAGCTAGGACTTTCCAAGTGAAACAAAATAAAAAATTGTAAAAGTATTCATTGTATTTGAGGGAAATTATTAGAACCACAAGTTACATTTTTTTCTTTTGCATTTTTGCACCATTTATGCCATTACTGAACCGCCAAATAAATTGCTCCTTAAATGAGATCAGTGACCAGGGCTAAGATTTATAATGCAATTTCTAAAGAAACCCTTGGTGTAGCTCATATTTCAACCCACTGAGAATATGAAGAGTGCTTTGCTCCACTTGGCAGCATCTATAATGCATTTATTTTCAGCTGTTTACTTCCTGATTCATTATATGATACCTGCTGTAGAGTCAGATCTTTGGCGCAGTATTTGCATTTGCACTATGTTAACCTTGTTGATTTTACTAGTCTTGACTTTCAACAGACAGAGATAGTGGTTTTATAAAGGTTTTATAAAGCTTCATAGAAGTGACCATTTTAATGATGTCTTGCGATAAAGTGGGTAGCTTAGTAAACTGGAGCTCTGCCCTTTCACCCCTGTGACATAGTTGTCTCATATGGTGAAAGAATCTCACACATCTCTGCATAAAAGCAAAACAAAATGGCATTAAGCAGTCATTCCTTTCTGGATACAGAAAATAAACTGATAATTTGGTGCTTAGAACACGTCATTCTTCTGTATATAGGATTACAGGCAAATCAATGAGCCCTTCAATCTTTCTCACCATTTAATTAAATATTGGCAGAAATGTATCTTGGCCGGATTTACTTTCTTTGCTTCTATATACCTGTACAGTGCAATTCTATCAATCTCAGTTTTGAAATATTCAGTTATCTAAATTCAAGACTATGTTAGAATAAGGATTCCAGAATTCCACAACCGACTGCCAAACTCTTCAGCTGGGTTCAATTGATTTATGATTACCCTGTACAAAGATGGGAGTTCAGAGCACTAATTGTAAAGCAGAACTTAGAGATGATACATTTGCCACCAAGCATGGGGATAACTAAGCTGAAAGAAAGGAGAAAAGCTAAAGATGCAGATTCTGGAGATCCTAAATGAAAACACAAAATCCTGGAGGTATTCAGCAGCTTAAATAGCATCCATGGCAAAAGAAAACAGTATATACGTTAAATGTGTGAGAGGGATGGAGAGAACAAAGATTGGGTGCGGACTAAGAGGATCCTGGTGATGTGCTACCTGAGAAGTGATGAATGCTTGTTAATCATAGCTGATGTATGGGAAGCAAGTATGAGAAGAGGGAGGTGAATGAGGGCAGAAGAGATGGGAGAAAGAAAATAATGATTGAACTCTGATTTATGGAACATGAATTACTGGGAATCTGAAAAAAGAATTTGCTGGAAATACTCAGCAGATTAGGTAGGATCTGAAGTGAAAAAAACTGAGTTAATGTGTATGACCTTACATCAGATGATCAGTTTTGAACCATGTAGGGAAGGCTAGTTATCTGAACTTGTTGAATTCATTATCAAGTCCCAAGGTCAGCAGGATGCTAAGATGAAAAACAAGCTACTATTCCTCAGGCTTGGATTGGACTTCATTGGGACTGCTTTGGAGATCATAGACAGAGAGGTTAGAGAGCAAGTGGGATGGAGAATTAAAGTGACAGGCAATGAAGTTCAGATTCATCTTTACAAATTGTGGAGGTTTTTTGTAAAGCAGGCATTTAATCTGCACTTGGTTTCCCCATTGTAGAGGAGACCACATAATGAGTACCAAAATTACACTACACTAAATTAGATGTGCAATTCTTCTAATTTAGTGCAGTACACTGAATTAGAAGAAATGCAGATGAATCCTCTCTTCACCTGAGAGGACAATTTGGATCCCTTGATAGTAAGAGGTAGGAGATGAAATGGCAGGTATTAAATCTCCTGTGCCTGCATGGAAAAATGCCAGAAGCAGGAAGTGATGGCTATGGAAGAATGAACCAGGATGTTATAGGATCAGAGTTGTACAGCACAGAAACAGGCCCTTCAACTAAACTTGTCCATGTTGACCAAGTTGCCTAACTAAGCAAGTCCCATTTGCCTGCATTTGGTCCATGTCCCAAAAAACCTTTCCTATCCAGCTAAGTGTTCAAATATCTTTTAAATGTTGCAGTTGTAATTCTATGCCGTCTAGTTTTGGACTCCCCTACCTTGGGGGAATGATGTTGGCCATTGACCTTATCTATGCCCTTCATGATTTTATAAACCTCTTTAAGGTCACTCTCAGTCTCCTAAACTCCAGGGAAAAAAGTCCCAGCATATCCAGCCTCTCCTTGTAACCCAAGCACTCCAGTCCTGGTAACATCCTTGTAAATCTTTTTTTTACACCCTCTCCAGTTTAATGATGTCCTTCCTATAGTCGGGGTGAACTGAACTGCACGCAGTACTCCATATGTGGTCTTACCAATGTCTCGTACAGATGTAACATGATGTCCCAAGTCCTGTACTTGGAATTCTGACTGATGAGGCAACCATGCCAAATGCCTTCTTCACTACCCTGTGTACCTCTGTCTCCGCTTTCAAGGAACTATGTACCTGCACCGTCAGGTCTCTGTTCTCCAAGTCTCCCCAGGGCCCTACCATTTACTGTACAAGTCCTGCCCTGGTTTGTCTTATCAAAATGCAATACCTCATATTTATCTGAGTTAAACCTTGTCTGCCAATCCTGTGCCCACTGGACCAGTTGATCAAGATTCTGTTGTAATCTTAGATAACCACCTTCACTGTCCACTCTACCACTAATTTTGGTTGCAGAGATCTCCCTTCAGAACAGAGGGGATGGTGGTGGCGACTCCTTGAAAGTGACAAAATGTACAGAGGACACAGTCAACAGTCAATTGACTATTGAGGCTTCTGGAGTAAAAAAAATAGAATAAAGGGAACTTTATCCCTGCTCTGGCTGTGGGAGGAAAGGTGGTGAGAACACAAGTGTGGGAAACATGCCGGAAGAGCCTGTTACCATGCCATAAATAAAATTTTTTTTAAAATTTAAAAACTAGATGCGGTAGAGAGCCCTACCAGATATGGCAGAGGGGAAACCTTGGTTAAGGAACAAGCAAGGCATTTCAGAAGTACTGATGTGGAAAGAAAGAAAGGCAATGTATTTGACGGGTGCAAGGAACAAAATTAATGACAAAGGGCATGAATGGATATTGCAGGGAGAGGAAAGCAGTGAAGAATGGCAATGCACATGACAGTGGAAAGTCGAGGGCAGGGAAAACTGAAGGGGCAATAATCATCTCGAATTCATCTTAATCTACAATGTCACCCAATCAGGACTGTGGGCGTTTGCAGCTTGATGGTAAGGGGAGGTGTTATAACAAGTTGTTCCTCAGAAATAAAAGTTTTTTTCTAAATGTATTGCATCAACTATGGGTAGACTTGTACTGCAGTGTTGCCAGTGTTCAGCCCTTCCTTCATAAATTCCAGTCTTAAGTGACCCCTGTAACTCTGGGTCATGCTGTGTTGATAGATGCTGACACATCTGCTGCATTATTGGACTCCACATGGAGTCCTATGGTGGAGCACTATCTTTTGTGGGTCTCCAGTGCCACTCTGGAGAATTAATCTCTCTGATCTTATGCCAGTCAAATCTAGTAAAGGATCAACAGCCGTCTTTATTTGAATGGGGCTTTTTGGCCTGAATGTGGGAAGAAAAAGATCATAGTATTTAATTTTTATGCATAATGTTTCATAAGTATTTTTGTCTTTCTTTTATCTTTGATAATATATTTTAATAATATTTTAAGTTACTTGCATCAATATAGTTTTTAAATTTCTGTGGATATCTGATCCATTTAAGAATTAGAATTACATCACAGCTTTTGACAAGAGGTAAAATCTGCCCTCTGTAGAAGGTCATTAGGTTTGATGGGGAGGGGATAGGAGACAATCCTTAGTCAGAGCTTGTCCCAGTGATTCACCAGCCTCTCAGGTCCAGAGAGTCAGGTCAATCAGCCTTCAAAGGATGGGCTGGGTGGGAGCCGTGGGTAGTGGGCCCTTGTAACAGACCAAATCCAGCATGATAATTTTGGGGAATTTCACCAAAAATGATGATGAATATTACTATTTTTGTTTTTCTAGCCACAAGTTTCATATAATATTTTTTGTATAGAAGCTTCATTTTCTTTATTGAGTCGTAGTTATACAGCAGTGAAACAGGCCATTCAGCCCAACTTGTCTTTTCTGGCCAAGTTGCCCGTTTGCCTGCGTTTGGCAATATCTCTCTACCTTTCCTATCCATGTCCCAATCTAAATGTCATTTAAACATTGTAATTGTACCCACCTCTACCACTTCCTCTGGTAGCTTGATCCACATACCCACCACCTGTGAAAAATTTGCTCCTCAGGTCCCCTTTAAATCGTTCTGCTCTCACCTTAAACCTATGCCCTTTAGTTTTAGACTCCCATACCCTAGAAAAAAAATACTGTGCCAATCCCATCTTATCCATGCCCCTCATGATTTTGTATACCTCTGTAAGGTCACCTCTATGCCTCCAATGCTCCAGAGAAAAAAACCCCCAGCTTATATCTAGTCACTCCTTATAACTCAAGCCCTCCAGTCCTGGTAATATCCTTAAGTCTTTTCTGCATCCTTTCCAGCTTAATCATAACACTCCAAGTGTGGTCTCACCAAAACCTTGCATAGTTGTATAATGACATCCTAACTCTTGTACTCAGTGCCCTGACTGATGAAGGCAAGTGTGCCAAATGCCACCTTCACAACCCTGTCGACCTGTGTTGCCACTTTCACAGAACTATGTACTTATACCCATAGGTCTCTCTGTTCTACAACACTCACCAGGACCCTGCCATTTACTGTGCAAGTCCTGCCCTGGTTTACCTTCCAAAAATGCAACACTTAACACTTGTCTGAGTTAAGTTCCATCTGCCATTCCTTGGACCATTTTCCGAAGCCCCCTTTCCTAGTTGATCTAAATTCTGTTGTAATTGTAGACAACCTTCTCGAAGCATATCCTGACTTCTTTTCCAGTCACACAGTTTATGCTGAGATGAATAAATTCTTTCCTCATCAACAATGTTAATTGTTAACAGTCTTGGGTATTCCCTTGGGATTGAGCATAACCTGGTTTCACTCCAGTCCTCTGATGGCTGATAAGGGTAATGTGGTACTTGGTAACTCTGTTTTGGGTACAGCAGGAGGTACTTGATGGGGCAGATAATGGGTAATACTACACTTCTACTGTCTCTTGGACATGAGGTTCTTCATGCCATCTTGAATGGTCCTGCTCCAATTTGGTAGGTTGCAGATCAGGGATTCCATGAGCAGCTGAGGATGTTGCATTTTTTTCAGGGAAAGTTTAAGAACATCCTTGAAATATTTTTTGTACTCTCCAGCTGGTTCTTTTGTCTTGATGGAGCCTCAAGTAGAGTGCCTGATTTGGGGCTCTGCTATTGGGCATGCTAATGATATGGCCTGCCTGTCCTAGCTAGCTGAGTGTAATAAGATCAATTGATGCTGGAATGGTTGGTCTGAGAAAGAACACTCGTGTTGGTTTGCTTACTCTGCCAGTTAATATGTAGGGTTTTGCAGAGATTAGTGGTATTTCCTTGTTGTCTTGAGGTACCTGCTGTCGGCAGTTCAGTGCTCTAAAAGAGTATGGAGGGTAGAGGATCACTGCTGTCTGACAGGCTGAAGGCTGTGCAAGTACATTGGGAATGATGGCGAATTTCATCCGTGGTATTTGCCTTTATTGAGAGATGGCTGCAGTGACATGAAATGTAGTTTATGTTAACAAACAGAAATAAAAATGTGTGTATTTAGATGTTGTACCTCCATTTATTGTTATTCCTTCACGATGTTTCAGTGATGTCACATTCTTGTTATTTTTCTTGTTTTGAAGGGACTGTGTGTAACCTTGCAGATTGTTATTGATTTTACTAATCATTGCAATGCCATCTCGTCGTCTTATGGTAGTTTGAACATGTAATGCAATTGCAATATTCTGACAACAGTGTTATCATGTCCAATTGTGTCCCTTTCTGCAAAAAATTTCTTTTGCTTTGGGTTCAGTGATGCAAATCCAAAAGGGAATGAGGAGATGTGCACAGATCGATTCAATTATTATTTTCATTTCTTGGAAATACTGGACTCAATGGGCAAGTGTTACACCCCATCACCACCAAGCTGGCTCAACCTCCCATTAAGTACAGACTCCAGTGAAATCCTGCAGGATCTAATAGGATAGCAAGAGTACCTCCACACTAGATAGAAGTGATAGAGTAAGTGAGTGGTCAAAAGGTCTGGCAAATAGTGAGAGAAAATATGAAATTGACCATTTTAGTAGAGAAAAAACAAGAATGTTATTCAAAAATATACAGGTAGAGTAGGCCATTTGGAAGGTTTACAGAATGTTTCTCGTTGCTAAGGGAAATGAATTAAAACATCGGGAGGTTATGCTTCATTTATATAGGACACTGGTGAAACCACATCAAGAGTACTGTGTACAGCACTGGTCTCCTTATTAAGGAGGGAAGTTAATATGTCTGAAGCAGTTGAGATAAAGTTGACTGGACTTAATACCTGAATTAGTAAATTGTCTTATAAGGAAAGCTTGGACAAGCTAGGCTTCTAATTATTAGAATTTAGAATAGTGACAGGGAACTTTCTTGAAACCTGCAAGGTCCTGAGGGGTCTTGACAGGGTGGATACAGAGAGGATGTTTCCTTTGGTGGGAGAATCTAAAACTAGGCATCACTGCTTAGAAATATAGGGTTGTCCATTTAAGTCAGATGCGGGTTGTAAGATCTTGGAGCTCCCTTCATGAAAGGGTGGTCAAAGCAGTCTCTGAATTTTTTTTAAGGCAGAGGTAGATAGATATTTGGTAAGTAAAGGGGTGGAAGGTTACTGGGGATAGACAGAAATGTGGAGTTGAGATTACAATAAGATCAACCACAATCCTAATAAGTGGTGGTGTAGCCCTGAGGGGCCCAGTGGTTGCTTCTGCTTCCAATTCATATGTTTGCATCACCATTTTCTCCAGGGCAATTAAGAATGAGCCATAAAAGCAGACAGAGTCTTGAATGACATCTTGGATAATGCCTTACTTCATGAAATCACCTCGGGAATAATTCCTACATATACACTGAAAAATATTTTTAATTGAAATGTTGCTGGACATAAGGTGTTAAGCAGAAAGAATCCAGAAAGAATTTTTCTTGAAATAACCAAATTGAAAGATCCAGACCAAAAATAATAAAACTGGTGCAATTTCACTAATGAGACTGGCTGAAATAAATTTTATTCCTGTAAAAAAGAACAACCCCATATCATATTCTAAAATGTTCAATACTTCAGTGGCATCAAAATTACATCATTTTATAATAAAAGCTTCCATGATATCACAGACTGATAATATCTCTTTTTTTATCAATGAGTTCTCAATCAAAGATTATGCTTCCTATCAAGATTTTCTGCAGTGGCAACCTCTAACTTTTTTAACTGGTTCTGTAGTCTTGCATGTTTTATCTAAAATTAGAAAAACATGCTAAGCAGTATCTTTGAAAGCCAGAGGCACTTCACAGTTCAGATATAATCCACTTAAGCTTCATGCCTGTGCTTTTCAATGTCCTTCTTATGCTGTGATTGTAGTGTACACAAGCTATTACAGTCACCTGTGTTATTGTTTAATAAATCTTTATTGTTACTTATTAAGTCACATGATTTGAATACATTATTCATCACTTCCTACCATGCATTCAAAGAAAAGCTTAATAACAGTGAACAATGCTTATTCAAGTACACTTCTATATTTCCTTACAACTGAGAGGAGGCCACTTTAACCCATCAAGCATATGCTGGCAAACAAAGCCATGCTGGTGGTCCTCCAACTTCACCTGTAACGTGTTCTCCCCCTAGTCCTGTTAACTGGCCCAGGTTCCATCACTCACCTGTATATTGGAGCCAATTTAAAGGGGGGAATTAACCTATTTACTGCATATCTTGCAGATGCAGGAGGAAACCCACGAGATCACAGGGAGAATGTGTGAATTCCAGACAGATAGCGCTGGACGTCAGCATTGAACCTGGCTTGTCAAAGCTGCAAGGTTGGTGCACCACCGACTGTTCCTTAGTAAATGAAGGGGTCTGTGCCTGCATGCAGCAAGACCTAGACAATTTTGCAGATTTGGCTGATATCTGACAAGTAACATATTGTACCACACAAGTACCAAGCAATAACCATCTTCAACAAGACAAGGTCTAGCTATCCCCTTCTCTCCTGTTCCCAACCACCCACCTCTCGTGTTATTCAGTGGAAATACCATCACTGAACCCACCACTTGAACATTTCGCAAGTCACCATTGATCAACCATGTAAATGCTGTGGCTACAAGAACAGGTCAGAGACTGGATATCCTGCAGTGAGTGGATTTCCTTCTGATATCCCAAAATCTTTCCCCTATCTACAAGGCATGATCAGGAGCACATTGGAATACTCCCCATTTGTCTGGATGAATACAGCCCCAACACCAACAATACTCTAGAAGCTTAACACCATCCAGGACAAATTTGATTGGTATCCCATCAGAAATCCTGAACATTCATCCCCTCCACCACAATTGTCTTTTGCCTACAGCATGCCTCATTTACAAAATGCAAAGCAGTTGTTTGCCTTGGTTTCTCCAAGAATACTACCCAAACCCAATATTTTCACCATCAAATAGATAAGTGTGGTGGGCTATGTGCTAATGCCATTGCCTACAAGTTACCCTCCAAGTTGCACACCGTTCTTGTGTGGAGATGTATTCCCATTCCTTCATTCCTGGATCTAAATCCTGGAACACCTTTACCAACATAATTTTGGATGTGCTTCACCAGAAGAACAGTGGGGTTCGAGAAGGTGATTAACTATCAATTGGGGATGAGATTATAAATGCTGGCCTTGCCACTGATACCAACATCACAAAAGATGAAGAAATAATTATATTTACATATGCGTATCATTTAATGAAAAGGGTGAAAAACAAACTGCTTGTTTTCAGGGCTGTGATGAGAGTTTATTTGAGTGTACTCAAGGTCATTGGCCATTAAGAAAATCGAAGGATATGGATTTAGAACAGGAAAATGGTGCCATAGTAAAGATCAACTGTGATATTATTGAATAATGGAATAGGCACGAATGGCCTCCTCATGTTCTGTCTCTTATGTTTATAAAATGGCATTAACTCCTTAATCTATAACTGTCTTTTAATGGACTGGACATTTTACATTATCCAGTAGTTCATTTGTCCAATTTACTGTAGACCTATAATTAAACATTTTTCAACTTTGGCACAATTATGCAACAGTAGGTGAAGATTTTATCGATACTGAAAAAGAAATCTAAAAGTAGGTCCACTTTTACTTCCTGTATCAAAACCAGTATTGTTTGATTTGAATCTCTCACACCCTCAAGCAACTACTTTTAACTCTTGACAGATATTAGAAAAGTTTGTATTTGCTAGAATGAAGTTCAATTGATGCTACAATGTTTAGCAATGTGCTTTGCATCACTTATCGCAAAAATTAATATAAGCCACTCTCATTAGGGAAAAGGAAAATAGAAAATAAAATGTGAAATTGTAAAGAACAACAGTTTGGTGTGTAACTAAAGATCATATAACATCCTTATTGCCCTACAATTGCTTGACTGCTGAATTTAGTATCCTCTTTAGATTCTGAATGGTTACATTTATTTACTGGGAACAAATCTTTTGGTGCACAACTCTTTGGAGTCATTCCTTTTCTTCAGCTGCTTTGTATCCTGTAGGAACAGTAATAGTTGTTGAAGTTTTGTTGAATACTTAGACTGAAAACTATAACAGTTGCTTTTCCAATTATCTCTGAGTTGTTATAAATTGGCCATGCTTTTTTATGTTGTAGCTGATCTTAAAACTAAATTATAGGAACTATGATTTAATGGGGAAAAAAAACTGGTCTAATGAGTTATTTTAAGGTTTGACAAGATTGCATGAAGAAAAATTAGAATTACATCTAGGCGGGACTTACTGGTTCAAATCTGTTATTATTTTGACTGTCCAGAAAGTGTTTATTTTATTTAGAATTATTATTGTGTTACTATTGAAAATTGGTTGAAAGATATAAACTGGTCCTCATTATACATAAGCCCAATTGAACCTCTGCTTTCTGTCTCCTAATTCACATTAAGTCACATTCATACATTACCTTTGTACTGTGTGGCCAAGATCGGCTCCCATTTGATAATGTTTCAGCTTTAAAACTCCCTTCTGTGCTTTCAAGCTCTTCCACTGTTTTTCCTCCCTCTTGTCTCTGAAACTTCTTCCAGGTTTAAAACCCTCCACAATTATTCACTTCTCGGCTTCTAAGCATTTTCAACTATAATCATTCCAACATTTGTGGCTGTATTTTCATCATCAAAGATGTTTTTTAAATATTATAAAATTCTAAGTTATTATCTTGGAATTTGTGCTATTCTGAACTTGCTGATCAATTTCCACTAATCTTCCGAACTGCACTCCACTGTTGGGCATGACATCCAGTGAAATCTCGTACTTGATGAATCTATCCACGTAATTTGTCCTAGATATATTTGTTCAGCTGTTTCATGAGAGGGGCGACGCCTCCCCACAACCGCACCTGCATGTGACAGAATTTACACGAGGAAGGTGCTGCTGATATGGATTGAGAATTTGTTAGCAGAAAGCAAGAAAGCAGAAGGCATAAATGGGAATTCCTCAAGTTGACAGCTACACCAGGGATTGGTGCCTGGCATCCGGCTATTCGCAACTATATCAGTGATTAGGCTGAGAAGACCAAATGTCATATTTTCAAGTTTGCTGCCTTAAAATTAGATAAGATTTTGAATAGGGAGGAAGATGCAAGATACAGACAAGCTGAATATGTGAGTAAGAACATAAAAAGATACAGTATAGCGTGGAAAAATATAAAGTTATTCACTTTAATGCACAAAACAGAAAAGCAGAATGCTTTTTAAGTGAAGGAAGATGGAAAAATGTTGATGTTTAAAGCGACCCAGGTGTCCTTGTACACAAATTACTGAAAGCTGTCATTATAGGTGCAGCAAGCAAATGGTATAGTGGTCTTTATTTTGAATACAAGAATGAAGATGTCTTATTGCAATTACATAGGGCCTTGGTGAGAGACCACACCTGGAGAATTGTGTGCAGTTTTGGTGGTCTCAGCTACAAGGGATATACTTAGAGGGAGAAGAACAAAGATTTACTTGATTAGTTCCAGGGTTGGCAGGCTTACTGTGAGAAAGATCGAGTAGGCTAGTTTTGTATTCTTTTGAGTTTAGAAACATGAGAGGTGATCTCAATTAAATTCTATCAGTTTTTTACAGGGCTTGAGAGGCTGAATGCAGGGAGGATGTTTCCCCTGACCTAAGTGTCCAGAAGATGGGCTCACAGACACTGATTAAGATACAGGCTGTTAGAGCTGAAATAAGGAGAACTTTTTTCACACAGAATTCTCTACCCAAAGGCTAAGGTTGTTCAAACACTGAATTTACTCAAAACAAAGATTAATAGATTTATGAATATTAAGAAAATAAAAGGTATAATGCAGGTGTTGAGGTTCTCAAAGGCTCAAAGGGCCAGATGACGTACTTATGCTCTTTTTCCTGTGTTCTTACTTGGTCAGCACTTGGCTGGAAATTGACAGAGGCAGATCCCTATAAACTATGTTAAGACTTATCTTAAAAGCTGATGTCTGTGTAGTTAGATTCAAAGAGTCATACAGTCATAGAGCACCATAGCACACAAACAGGCTCTTCAGTTCATCTAGTCCATGCTGGCCTAGTTTTCTACCAAGTCCCATCTACCTGAACCTGGACCATATGTCTCCAAACCCCTCCCATCCATGTACCTATCTGAACCTCTCTTGCATGTTACAATTGAACCCGCATCTACCACTTCTGTTGGCAGCTCATTCCACACTCGGACCGCCCTCTGAGTGAAGAAGTTCCCTCTCAGATTCCCCTTAAATAGTTCACCTTTCACCCTAAACCTATGACTTCAAGTCCTAGTCTCACCCAACCTGAGGGGAAAAAGACTGCATGCATTCGCCCTATCTATACCCCTCATAATTTTGAATACTTTTGTAAGATCTCCCCTCATTCTCCTGCATTCCAGGGAATAAAGTCCTAACCTATTCAACCTATCCCTGTAACTCATGTCCTCAAGTCCCAGCAGCATCTGCGTAATTTTTCTCTGCACCCTTTCCAGCTTATTGATATCTTCCCTGTAGGTAGGTGACCAGAACTGCACATGATACTCTAGATTCAGCCTCACCAACATCTTATACAACTTCAACATAACATCCAACTCCTGTACTCAATGCCCTGATTTATGAAGGCCAATGTACCAAAAGCTCTCTTTACAGCCCTATCTACTTGTGATGCTACTTTCAAGGAACTATGGAACTGTATTCCAAGGTCCCTTTGTTCTGCCACACATCTCAGTGCCCTACCATTCACTGTGTGATTCTTGCTCTGGTTTGTCCTTCCCAAGTGCATCACCTCACACTAGTCTGCATTAAATTTCATCTGCCATTTTTCAGCCTGTTTTCCCAGCTGGTCCAGATCACTTTGCAAGCTTTGATAGCCTTCCTCACTGTCCATCATGCCCCCAATCTTGGTGTCATCTGGAAATTTGCTTATCCAGTTTACCATATTATCATCTAAATCATTATCATAGATGATAAACAACAATGGGCCCAGCACTGATCCCTGTGGCACACTGCTAGTTACAGGCCTCCAGTCAGGGAGACAACCATCTACTGCCGCTCTCTGGCTTCTCCCACTAAACCGATGTTGAATCCAGTTGACTACTTCATCCTGAATGCCAAGCGACTTAACCTTCTGGACCAGCCTCCCATGTGGGTCTTTGTCTACATGAATTTTAGCAAGGCCTTTGACAATGTCCACTGCCTTCTCTTGATCAACCTTCCTGGTATCCTCCACGAAAAACTCTATAAAATTGGTGCGGCATGACCTGCCCCACACAAAGCTATTTTGACTGTCCCTAATCAGGCCCTGTCTATCCAAATACTTACAGTATTATATCCTGTCCCTCAGAATACCTTCCAGTAATTTCCCCATGACTGTTGTTGGGCTCATCAGCCTATCGTTTCCTAACTTATTTTTTTTGAGTCTTAAACAACATTCTAACTATCTCTGTCGGGGCCCCTGCAATTTCTGCACTAGCCTCTCACAAGGTCTGAGCAGATACCTCGTCAGGCCCTGGGGATTTATCCATCCCATGAGCCAGCAATCACCTCCTCTTCTGTACTCTGGATATGGTCCACGACATCACTACTCTTTTTCCTCAGTTCTATAGACTCTTTCTCTCAAATAAGTACAGATGCAATATACTTAAGATCTCTCCCATCTCTTTCGGGTCCATGCGTAGATGTCCAAACTGATCTTCAGGAGGACCAATTTTGTCTCTTGCTATTCTTTTGCTCTTAATATAGCTATAGAAACACTTGGGATTCTCTTTCACCTTGTCTGCCAGAGCAACCTCCTGATTTCTTTTAAGTGTTCTCTTACATTTCTTATTTCTCAAGTGCCTTATTTGAATTTAACTGCCTATACCTGATGTGTGCCTTCACCTTTTTCTTTACCAGGGCCTCAGTAACCAAGGTTCCCTAAACCTGTTCACCTTGCCTTTTATTCTAACAGGAACATACGGATTCTATACTCTCAATATTTCACTTTAGAAGGCCTCCTACTTACCAAGCATCTCTTTGCCGGAAAACAACCTATCCCAATGCATGCCTGCCAGATCCCTTCTGATGCCATTGAAATTGGCCTTACTCCAGTTTAGAACCTTTACCCTAGTACCAGTCCTGTCCTTCTCCATAATTATCTTTTAAACTAATGGAATTATGATCACTAGATCCAAAGTGTTCCCCACACTCACTTCTGTCACCTGCCCTGTCTTATTCCCTAAGAGGAGATCTAGTATTGTGCTCTCTCTAGTTGGGACCCTACATATTGACTAAGGAAATTTTTCCTGAACACATTTGACAAACACTATCCCATCCAGTCCTTTTACAGTATGGGAGTCTCAGTCAATATGTGGAAAGTTAAAATCATCTACTGTCGCAACTTTATATTTCCAACAAGTGTCTGCTATCTGTCTACAAATTTGTTCCTCTAAATCCCACTGACTGTTGGGAGGTCTGTAATATAGTCTCTTGAATATGGTTGTCCCTTTTTTATTTGTCAGTTCCACCCAAATTGCCTCAGTAATCGAGCCCTCTGGGATATCCTCTCTGAGCAATACCGTGACATTTTCCCTGAGGAGTAATGCCACCCCTCCCCCTTTAATACCTCCCCCTATCATGTCTAAAACAACGAAATCCCAGAACATTGAGCTGCCAGTCCTGCCCCTCCCGCAACCAAGTCTCACTAATGGCTACAACATCATAATTTCATGTTCTGATCCATGCTCTAAGTTCACCTGCCTTACCTACAAAACTCCTTGCATTGAAATAGATGCCACATTTACTTTCCCCACAGCCTCTCCACTTGCTGTCCTGCCACTCTGGTTCCCACACCGCTGCACCTCTAGTTTAAACTCCCCTGAGCAGCATGAGCAAAGCTTCCCACAAGTATTACTGGACCCCCTCCAGTTCAGGTACAAACCATCCCATTTGCATAGGTCCTACCTGCCCTGGAAGAGAGCCCAATGATCTAAAAATCTGAAGCCGTCTCTCCTGCACCATCTCCTTAGCCAAATGTTAAACTGTATTATCTTCCTATTTCTTGCCTCACTAGCAATGTGGTATGGGTAGCAATCCTGAGATCACCACCCTAGAGTCCTGGCTTTTAACTTAGCACCTAACTCCCTGAACTCAATTTGCATGACCTCATCATTTTTCCTGCCTATGTCATTGGTACCAATGTATACCATGACCTCTTGGCTACTCACCTTCCCCCTTAAGAATGCTATGGACACAATCCAAGACGTATCTGACCCTGGCACCTGGGAGGCAACATACCATCCGAGAGTCTCACTCTTGTCCACAGAACCTTATGTCTGCTCCCCTAACCAATGAATCCCCTATCACTACCACTTGCCTCTTCTCCCCACTTCCCTTCTGAGCCAAGGAGCCAGAGTCAGTGCCCGAGACCTGACTGTTGTGGCTTTTCCCTGGTAGGTCGTCACACCCCTACACTAAAATGATATACCTGTTATTGAGGGGAATGGCCCCAGGAATACCCTGCGCTGACTGCCTATTCCCTTTCCCACTCCTGACAGTCACCCAGCTACCTGCCTTCTGCAACTTAGGTGTGACTGCTTCCCAGTTCAATTGTTGCTGGCAACAAAATAGTCTGTGATCATATTGCTCACACAAAGTTAATTTTTTGGATCCAAAGTCTTTTATAGATCTAAAGAATTTGGCAGGATGTCATTATTGTGTAATTCAATATTAAAGCATTCCATTATACCTCAGGTAGCAAAGCATTACCAGGGAAGAAGCCTGCAAATGTGGACTCACGGTTCCCATTGTATGGTGGTCAACAGTATCACTTTGGCTAGAGTTTTATGTTCGTATTTATGCTTATATTTCAAGGGTACATATTTGTAAAGACAGCAACTTGTACAATGCAGTTGTCAACTTGGAGCTCAATGCCATGCAATCAAGTCATGTTGAGCTGCAGGAAGTAAACCCCTCCTCTAATCAACCACAACAAATGCAAGTAAAATAGATCTTCAGTTACTGGGAGGTTTGATATTTGATTTGAGAGAGACATAAATGTAGAGAATTATTATTTGGCATTTAGAACATCTGACATCTGTTTTAAGTTCTTGCTGTAATTCCTCACAACTAGAAGTAAAAGTTATGGAGAAGGACAATATCTGATGTTGCATAGCAATAGGAATGAAATTTCTCTGATATTTCTTTAATTTATTACTTGAGGTAATTACTTGTTTGTATGTTCTATATCTGGGGAACTGTCTGGTCTCTTCTGCAAAAAAAAGTAAATCTGCTGCTTTTGCTCAATTGCAATGACTGATCCATCCATTTGCATTCACTTTATCCAATGTCATCTGACTGGAATCTCATTAAGCTCAGGACTGGGCAACAATGGCAGCTTCATCATTCCAAAGCTAGCAGGAGTGGGAACAGAAAAAAACAGACAAAGGACAAGTGTTTGGAGAAGACAAAAGAGACTGCGGATGCTGGAATCTGGAACAAAAATATAGAACACTGGAAACTCGGCAGGTTAAGCAGCACCTGTGGAGGCAAAAGGTGTCAGTTGACATTTCAGGGCAAGGCCCTGCATTGGGACTGAAAGGAAGGAGAAAAACTTGCCAGTAATATAACAGTATGAGGTGGATGGGGTCTGGTGGGTGATGGGTGGAACCAGATGGGGAGAGGATAATGGGAGATGGAACCAAGAGAGAGAAGCAGGATGGGAGAGGTGAACAAAGGGTGGATGGGTAAGTGTGTAGAGGAGGAGACTTTAACTCTTCTGTCCACTCCCACACCAACTAGTCTGTTTTTTTTGCCTTCTCCATTGCTATGGAGAGGCCAAGCACAAATCGGAAGAGCAACACCTCATATTCCACTTGGGTGGCTTAAAACCTAATGTTATAAACTTTGAATTTTTCAATTTCAGGTATCCCACATCCTCTGAGCTCTCCTCCCACACACACTCACCCATCCACCTAGTTTTCTTCTCCCTTTGTTCATCTTAACCATCCACCTCCCTCACCTGGTTCCATTTGCACATCATCCCCTCCCCATCTGCTTCCACCTATTTCTGACCAGCTTCTGTCCCACTCCTCCCCCACCTGGCTCAAATTGTCTATCATCCCCTCCCCATCTGGTTCCACCTATGACCCACCAGCTTCTATTCCCCTCCCCCCCAAACTTGTATATACTGGCAGCCTTTCCTCTTCCCTCTCAGACCTGATGCAGGGACTCAACCTAAAATGTTGACTTCACCTTTTACCTCCATAGATGCTGCTTGACCCACTGAGTTCTTCCAGCATTTTGTTTCTGTGAAGAAGAAGTGTTTCTTTGGACCCTACCAAGAAACCACGGGTTACTTGCACCCCGGCCTTAATTTCCTCTGTTCTGTTTGGCCCTCCTCTGAGGGAGCACTGACCCAGCATCGGCCTTTGCTACATGACATT
>JARFYF010000063.1:101533256-101543516 GCA_030265395.1 Rhina ancylostomus
AATGTGCACACTATGAAGAATTGTCCAAGTGGAAGTGGGGGCTGAGGAGGAGGGAAGGGGAAGTGCTTGCGTCTGATCCTGCAGAAGAGAGACCATTCCTGTGTGCTCTCCCTCTGCTCTGCTAGAACAACAATCTGCTGACCTGTAGCATTTTTCTGTTCATGCAGGATAGAAATCTGCTGACATTCATCATCTCTCTGTTCATGAAGATCTGTAAACTTCTCACTGATTCTATCCCTCTGTCCATTGACAGTAGCAGTCTGCTGAAGAATGGCATCTTGCTCTCAATATCCAGTTGCTCCCTGGAGGCAAATCACTGTTCCTTTGGAGTGTTGAGCTGTTTTTGCATAGTTCTACTTCTGTGGCAGTGACCAGACCTCTGTGCACTTATGTGGCCTCCATCTGTACGTCAATCATAACTCTCATCTGTTCTAGTAGGCATTGTGTGAGGAGAATTTCACAAGGCTCTTTGTTAAGTAATGTACATACTGTCCTGGTTCTGCAAAATATCCTACAAGTCCATGAAGCTGGATTCCACCATGCTTCTTTCACCTTTAGCATTCGGCTTGGCAGCTCTGACAACTTATCTTGTTATGCATCAGGCTTCTCATTGAAGCATCCCAATTGTGGTCCTCATTGGAGTCCCTTTGAGGCATTATGGATGTAGCAACCTGCCCCCTGACAAGTCCTGCGTCAGATCCCCTGTACCTGTTGACTGACTGCAGCTCACTAATGACTGACGTGACTCGATCTCGCCTAATTTGCTCATCCCTTGTAGTGATATATTCATTATCTTAGCTTTGGAGGTTTAACCTGTGTTGCAGATTGAACATGGAAGTGGAAAGGCTTGAAGGTCAATGTAGGCCTGGGAAAATGTCTAAGTGGTCTTCTTGGCACACCATGACATCTTGTGAGATAATAAAATCTTCATCATTGCTTCATTAAATAGGGATTCTCCTTACTGGAAGAACAAAAATAATCATGCAACAACAAAATTACAAACTAAAGATGCTGAAAATCTGAAATAAATATAAACAATGCAGGAAATAATCAGCAGGCCAGATAGAACCTGTGAAGAGGAAAATGTTTCAGGTTGATGCCTTTTATCAGTGTTTTTACCTCTGGTCAAATCCTGCTGATATCAGCTAAATCATACCTTTTACTGTGTAGCTGATACAACTGAGTTGATAGATAGCAGAGTACATGTGAATAGTTGTGAGATGTGGCCAGCGTGTGATTAATAACAATGAAGGGTGCAGTACTATGAGTATCATGAATGTTATTGCAAATTAACTTGGTGATTATTGTGTAAAACAACACTGTTTGTTGATTGACGATTCTGGAAGCATGAATAGACTGGGTTTGTTTTCCTTGGAATGGAAAAGGCTGGGGGTTGGGGGGCAGGCTCTAATTGAGGTATACAAGATTACAAGAACAGGGTAGAAAGTAGGAATTTTTTTCCCAGAGGCATAAGTTTATAGTAAGGGGTGAAGGTTTAGTCAGAATCTGATGAAGAGGTTTTTCACCCAGAGGGTGGTTGGAATTTGGAACACACTGCTTGAGTGGGTGGTGCAGGCAGGTACTCTCTCAACATTTAAGAATGATTTTGATGAGCACCTGAAACACCAAGACGGAGAAGATCATGGGCTGAGTGCTGAAAACTGGGAATAGTGTAGTGATGGTGGCAAAGACACAGTGGGCTGACTGACCTGTTTCTATACTGTACGACTCTGACAACGAAGTGAAAGCAGAAATTGGTAAAAGTGTTGAACATGTCAGGCAGCATGTGTGGAGAGAAGACCAAGTTAGTGTTTCAGGTTGAAGACCTTGAATCAGAATTGAATTTAATAATGGGATTCTGGAGCTAATACAAGTTATTGAAAAGTGCATCGATGAGATGGGCCGCTCCAATGAAGTAGTGCATACCAGCACCTGCACAGACGAGATTTGGGCATGGTCCCCTAAGTGGCAAATAACATGTATGGCGAATAAGTACCAGACAATGGCCATGTCCAACAAGAGGTCTGAACATCTACTCCTGGTGTTCAATCGTATTACAGTTGTCAATTCCCCACCATTTTGCTTTTGAGATTTCCATTGACCTGAAACTCTGCTGGACCAGCCACACACACTCCATGGCTACAAGAAAAGATTGGAGGCTGGGTATCCTGTAGTGAATGACTTGCTTCCTGACACTCCAAAGCCATCCATTACCAAATCCAAGGCACAAATCAAGAGCATGATGGATCATGCTTCACTGGCCTGTATGAGTGCAACTTCAACAACTCTCAAGAAACACAACATCACCCAGGACAAAGCAGCACACTTATTTTGCATTCCATCAACCATACTAAACATTCATTTCCTCCACAATAATACTGTACCTATCTGTAAAATGTTATCTTCAACATTACCACAAAGAAGGATAAGGAACGCCACTACACTCACATTCCGTCCTTGTTCTGGAAACATTCTGTTGTATGTCAGCTACTGGAAGTTCATGAATGGAAAGTCCATGTTACATTCCAGGAAAACTGTTTCTAATCAATGTTTGAATATTTAACATATAAGTATCTGTTTTAGCACCCCCAGGCACGCTTGATTCTTAGTAATCAGTAATTAGTACAAAAATTGTAGGCTGAAACCAGACTTTCAAACAGGCACGTCTCATTAGCACAGCAGCCTTAGTGCCAGCTTCAAAAATAACCCTCAAGGTGTTTTTAAAACTAAAAGCTGGTAAGTTCTATGTTAGATAAATTTTGTGTGTTTTTTTGGAAGGTGCATGCAAATTAGTCACCATTGGGAGAAATTACATTAAGTTCTGCTTGAAGTATTTTTCATGTTTAAAAGACTTCAAGTCATAAGTTTTTTTAAGCATTTCTATTAACCATGCAATCCTTTTTCAATCGTTCTAAGCAAAACTGTTCATGGATTCCATTGCATAAAGTATCCGACTAGCTCCCACACTAATTCGAAGCAGACAGAAGGGTTCTAACATTACATCGACAGATGTATTCAGATCATGATGCCTCTTCCTTTTCATCGAGGAAATACTCATTTGATGTGAAACTGAAACATCTTTATTTGCCTAATTAAGCTTGTATTCAGCTTTGCTCTTTTTGGCAATAAATCTTAGGCTTGACATTTGATATGCTAAAGTCCAGGATATGTATGTATTTATAGTGTACTGAGTTTTATAGACTGGTTCTACATGTGGAGAGGCAGCAGGAAGTCACATTTTTGGAAAGCCATTTCTGGAAGATTGACTTAATGACTTGCCATTCAAAACCCCTCAACGTAAAACTGGTGATTAAGACTGGCAGAAGTCATGGTTAGGAAGCAACAGCATTTCAGCAGGTGGGCTGATGTAGAATCTCATGGAAGAATCGAGAGCATAGGTTGCAAATAATGATTACAGAAAAAAAAGAGCTTATAAAACACATACTGATCCTTCCTTCTATTCTTTGACTGAATAATAAATCCATACCTGGGGTGTTGGGCTGCTGCCTGAAAGTGTAGATGCTGGAAATAAAGCTAGACTGAAATTGTGGTTCCTCTGCTTTTTAAGCTTAAAAATGTATGTTTTTAAAAATAACTATACTTGAAGTAGATGTTGCATGCTGGGAGTTCAGACAATTTCTCATTAATAATTGAAGAATGTCAGTTATATTGTAATAGTATCAAAATATCTACTGTGTACTCTGAGCACTATGTTCTATGAGCACATCATTTCCCCATTTGGGTGTACCCTGCTTCCACTGACAATTGGATGAAATTTGTATTAAATACTCAAGTTGTTACTCAGGGAAAATTAAAGTTCCCAGGAGCTACCATATTTATTTTCATCTCAGAATATCCCATGAGTTCTGAACGGGTATTGCAACCCACCAGCGTTTGAATACTTCCTAAATAAAAGGAGGAAAACTTTTCCCTCCCACCTCTGCTGGAGATAGTCTATTTGCCAGACCCCAATTATCCATCAGACCAATCATCAGTAGAATTTTACAATTTATCATAGTTTATTGACCACTAATTTCTGCACTTTTTTCCATGGGCTCCTTGCTTGCAGTCTCTGTGTGATTTTTGTCAAGATTACTGATGTTATGTTTTTATTTTGTTGTGTTAATATGTCAGTTTTTGTTTACTTGTGGCAGAGTTTTGTATTGTCAACCAAGTTAACAATATAAAATCATGCTCACATCCTTGAAGGATTACCTTTTGTCCACCCTCTATAAATAGGAAAATTAATTAACTACATATATGCAGTGCTTTTCCCATCGTCAAAACATTACAAAGAGATAACACGAAAGAAAGGCAGGAGTAGATCATGAAGCTCTCTAATATTGTGGCTGATCTTGATCCTCAAGCCAATGTAATCCCTCGATCTCTAATTTCCGTAGAGTCCAAAACTTTATCTAACTTGGTCTTAAGTGTACCCGAGGACTATGTATCCATTATCTGCTGGAATTAGTTATACAGCACAGAAACAGGTCCTTCAGCCCGACTGTTCCAGGCCGACCAAGTTGTCTACCCATTTGTCTGATTTTGGCCCATCTCCCTCTAGGCTTGTTCTATCCATGTACCTGTCTAAATATCTTTTAAATGTTGTAATTGTACTCATTTCTATCACTTTCTCTGGTAGCTCGCTCCACATACCTGCACCCTCTGTGTGGAAAAACTTGTCCTTGTCCCCTTTGAATCTTTCCCCTTCACTTTAAATCTGTGCCCTCTAATTCTAGACTTCCATCCCCTTGGAAAAAGACTGTGAACATCCACATTATCTCCACCCCTCATGATCTTGTACATCTCTATAAGGTCACCCCTCAGCCTCCTATGCTCCAGGGAAAAAAGCCCAGTCCTGGTAACATCCTTGTGAATCTTTTTTGCACCATTTCCAGGTTAATGACATCTTTCTCTATAGCAAGGTGACCAGAATTGCACACAACACACCAAGTATGGTTTCACCAATGTCTTGCAGAGTTGTAACATGGCGTCCCAACTCCTATACTCAATCCCTGACTGATGAAGGCAAGTGTGCCAAACACAGTCTTCACTACCCTCTCTACCTATGTCACAACTTTTAGGGAACTATGTACTTGTACCCCTAGGTCTCTCTGTTCTACAACACTCTCCAGTGCCTTGCCAATTACTGTGCAAGTCCTGGTTTAACTTGCCAGAGTAAACAAATTGCTCCTCTTCTCATACTGAATGACCAACCTTTTATCCTGAGACTATGCCTCTTAGTTCTGCATTGTTCAGTTTCTTAATGACAAAAGGGCTTCACGTGAGATTAATTGCGTTTTGAAATATAATCACTGTCATTGCAAGCATGGCATCCAGATTCTGGATATCTAGATCCAACTGTCTGAAAGGAGATCAGTGACAGATTAATATTTATTTATGGTGTTCTGGCCTCAACTGAAGTTTGGATTTACTGTATCTTTTTAAGTTATTTTTTTCTAATGACTCAAAGAGTAGAATGCCTGCACGAAAGTTATTCATGATGTGTCTAAATACTATAAAAGCTCTTTTGTGAAAGAATTCACCTATATCCACAAACCTAACTGAGTAAAGGAAAACTGCAACTGGTGGAAATATGCAAGGGTTGCTGCTGGAACAGTTCACTTCTGTGAAGAGAAAATATTGGTGTCAATTTAGATCATTGTGACATTTTCCTTTAAGTACCTGGTAAACTCAATCCATCCTTGAACGTGTAATCCAGCACTTTGTTTCAGTGCCACACTGAAGGAGTACTGAATTAATGAATGAACTGTTAAACTGGGAACCAGTCTGCCTCTGCAGTGGGTGAAAAAAATAATTAAAATAACTACTTCCATATATTTTAATTTAGATTGAGGTGTCACAGTTTTAAACCTGCAGTTTAGTGTTTACAGTCCAAGTATATTGATGATTTTATATTTGCATATTTTATTGCCTCGGATACATTTTGTGTACCTGAATCATATTTCCTTTTCAATCTTTCTTTCCCTCCAAGGAAAACTATTTTGCATGAAAACAAGCCTCAACAAAATTCCAGCACATTGGCAGGCATGCAAAAGGGAGTTATGACTGACTAAATTAATGCCTAACTCTTGCAAAAGAAATATTTATTTTCAGGGTATTGTGGTACAAAAATAAATAAGATTTCTTCTGTGTCGTACACAAAAGGATTTCGCAACCCTAAGGAATTGCATCTCCAGCATACATGTAATCGGCTTGTATTGTATATGTAGATTGCATTCCTTTTCCTCACCCATGAGATTATTAAATGCAAGGAGTTTTGCTTCAGCAGAACTAAGTGCTGCAGTTATAATCACCAGGGAGATGTGAAAAGTGAAACCTTAGCAACTAAATGATGCAACATACTGTATTTAAGGGATTTGCCTTCCTTTTCAACCTATATTATTTCACATTGTTAATGATTTTTCTAATTTGTGTAAAATACATCATCTTCTCAGGGAAGAATGCATTTTTTTTTAGTGTAGGCTGAAGATAAGGTTCCTCTTTTAGGTAGTCCCTTGGAATTGAGAATGACTTGCTTCCACATCAGTTTGTGGGTTATGAGCTGGCAGATGAGACTTCTGTGGGATCTACAGACTCCTCCACTGATGCTGTTGGAGGTGTTTGATGAGAGTGGGGGGTGTTTACTGTTTGGGACCACCTAATACTAATGCTGGGTTTCTGCAGGATCCTGACAAATGGGCTAAAATTATCCCAGATTCTCCTTCTCCATATTGAAAGATCAGAAGCCAGGGATTCCTATAACCTGATGGTGATGTTATACTTTTAAAGAAAACTTTTCAAGACATCCTTGAAGTTTTTCCTCTGTCCATTTGAAAGTCTATAGCTGTGTCAGATAGTGGAGAAGAATGTCCTTTTTTGGAAATTAGTTGAAAATTCATGCAAGGTGGCCTCCCTGTTGGAGGCACCTCAATGAAATTAGAGCCTTGATGCTGGGTATTTTGGCCAGAGAGAGGATGTAATGTGGGGTTGCTTATCTTACCATTGGGTTTTGAAGAAAGAGATTGATGATGCATCTCTAGTGCTTTGATAGACCTCTAGTATCTGCTGCTTGTAATCCATGAGTCAGAAGCAGACAGGAGCATAAGGATCACTGCTGCCCAAATGACCAAGAGATTGTACCAGCTTTGAGGTCTTGACCTTCATTCTTTTCATTAGCTGGTCTAGGGCTGTGCTGATGGACTAAAGGTAATGGTGAATTTCATTGGCAATGGCTGCCTTCCTTGAGAGATGGCCTCCATGATATGGGAAGTATACATTTTTCAGGCTGTTTTCATAGATCTTTCTTGTTGAAGGTTGTTGTACAGCAGGGGCTAGTTAGAAGGAAATCTTTGTTTTCCAGATATTAAGCGTAATGCCCATTCTCCTGTAGGCTTCAATGAAGAGCTGATGATAAATTGGGAGTTTGGCCTCCAAGTATGTTAATGACAGCATCATCTATGTTCTGTAGCTCAGTGAACATGAGGTTGGAGTGATCTTGGTTCTGGTATGGAGATGATGGAGGTTGATAAATTTTTCATTTGCCTTTGGATTAACTCTGCTTTAGTGAGAAGCTTGTTTGTAGTACAATGCAGCATTCCTGTGGAAAAGATTGAAATAAGTATTATGTGATGATGCAGCCTTGCTGGTTAGTATTCTGTATTGAGACTGGATCTTTTGGTTACGGTCACAGTTTGCATGCAATTGTGTAGCCAAATTTAACAAAAGTGCTGCACAGTTCTTCTAGACTGATGGAGTAACAGTCTTTTGTTTAATCAAAATTGATTATATGTAATGGTTGGAGCTGCTCCTCCATTTCTCTTTGATCTAAAGATCTTGTATGTTGTGCGTCCAGATGGAGAGAATCCATTCTGCAATTCAGGGAGCAATTCTTCGGCTACTGGGAAGAGATAGTTGAGGAGGATCCTTATGATGAATTTGCCATGGCAAACAGAAAAAACCCTCTGCTGTTATTGCAATTGCATTCATATTCTTTCTTGAAGATGGTCATGCTCTTTTCTTTCCAGATGTGGAAAGGCAGGCAATGAAATTGTTACTGAATTTACTCTCTGCCAAGTTTTAGAACTTCTTCAGGATCTTGCTCTACTCCTGAGGTTGTTGGTCAGGAATGGCAGCAAGACTGTGCCTTAGATTTTTTGGTGCCAAACTCTAGTCCAAAGGGAGATGCACTGAATTTCCTGGGTAACTTCAATGACAAAGTCGGAAAGAACGTAATCCTCTCGAAAGGTGTGATTAACAAAGAAGATATCTGGAAATTTAATTCTAGTAGAGGTGTCCTCCTGCCTGAATGGTTTTGTCAGAACTAACATGCTGTTTGGTCAAAGAAATGAGAACATGGCAACAACCCCAGCCCAAGAAGATACCTCTTAGGTTACCATCATCTGAGAATAAAACTGCAAGAATATCACCTGCACCATGAGAGATACCAACAAATGTTAATGGGACCATTGTCTCATCCACCGTGTTATCTCCATTAGCCTGCCTCTAAAGCTGCAACAGCAACAGAAGTGCTATATCAGGAAAATCAATGTTGAAAGCATCAAGAACCCTGCAATGAAAGCTCTTTTAAGGACAAGCATTGCCACTAATGCTTGATTAGTTTCACTGTTAGATGTTTCACAAACTGGGGGGTTATGTCAAACGACTGGCTGATCGCATCATGCTAATTTAGAATTGACAGGACATAGCAGTATAAATCTTCAGAGCATTTGTTGGGTATATTATACAGAGCAGAGAAAAGAAAATGTTCCCTTAATGAATCACCTAGTGTACCTGCAATGTTATGACATGATTAGTGAGCCTTGTTGCTCACTCCTATTAGTTATCTGGGCTGTCATACATTGATAAACCCAAGGCACATGAAAGTCAAAAGAATTTATTCATTGTGTTTTGCTTCAATGAAGGTGTCAAGCAAAATAATCATGAATTTTTATGTCTTGCATGTTATTCACCTTGAATGAAGTATGAGCACTTCAGATGCTGTTATTACATTATACTGTGAAAAATGTTTGGTTATTTATCAGTATAAAAGTTACTAGTTACATTCAGCAAACAGAGTGAACAATAAATTAAAACAATAAGATGCATTTATATAATGCCTTTAGCAAAATAAACACATCAAAAATCACTTTGCAGACAATAAATGGATGCTGAGTCAAATAAAGCAATATTAATAGGGATGGTTCAAGGAGTGTCTTAAATGAAGGTAATGGCAAAGTGGAAATGCTAAAAGTGGCAATTCCAGATTGTCTGAAAGACCTAAAATTATTCATATTGATAGTCAATAGATGGGGAATTGCAGAAGAAAGGATGTAGGGGAGATTTATAAGGATAGTGTCAGGGTTGGAGGATTTTAGATATGAGAGATTCGGTTACATTGGAACAAAGGAGACTGAGGAAAGATTTAAGTGAAGTGCATGATATTCGGAATGGCCTGGTAGGATCTATTAACCTTAGCAGAGAGGTCAATAACTGGAGCATGTTGATTTGTTAATTGGTAAATTACTAGAGGATTTTTTTCTTTCTCCCTAACAGTAGTGGGGATCTGGAATTTAGTCATTGAAAGGATGGTGGTGCAGAAATCCTCTTCATATTTAAGAACTATTTGAATGAGCACACAGAGCTGTTGCCTGCAGGGTAATGGACTTGAGAGATAGCAAAATAATTCTTTTGACCATTTGGACAAGATAAGACAAATGAATGTTTTTTTGTTCTGGGACTTCTTATAATTCAATGAAAGAAGCCTCACAGTTGGAGTATTGTATATGGTTTGTTGGGCTGGAGTCATTTATTGTGCCGGGGGAAGTTTGATTAGAAATGCTGTTAAACGTGCATTAGAAAATGTCACGTTTGAGGCTTTGAAAAACCAAAAGCTAATGTCAAGAAGCAAGGGACAGGTGAGTTGGTCTTGGTGCAACACCAAATATCAGCAGTTGAACTTTAGGTGAGCTGGTCCATGTGGTGCTGAGTAGGAGACATTTCAAGAGAGCATTAGCATCCTAGAACAGGCATAGGTCTTAGCTGAATACAACTGAAGCATAAGCAACAATCTTCTGGATATGGAATAAGGAGATCCTTTCAACAAAGAGACATGGGGGAGGGGGTGGTTTCAAATTCATTCAGATTTAATTGGGTGTGGAATTTGTCTTCCACTGAACCAGACACAGAGTGGTGGGTGCCTGGAATGTACTGCCGGGGGTGGTTGTAGGGGCTGATATAATAGGGACATTTAAACGGCTC
>JARFYF010000063.1:101552303-101562364 GCA_030265395.1 Rhina ancylostomus
AATCTATGTCCAGGCTGTACCCGGGTAATGAACGGGTTCCGTTTTTATTAACGTCCTTGAGTCAATTTTGACCATAAGTCAGAAAATACACATAAATCACTGGAAATGGTAACAACACATAAACTGTATTGTAATTAAATGGTGTGAAAAGCCCATAATAATGACTGATAAGAAAGAACAATTATTAAAAGTGAAGAGAGAGAGGAAACTAGTTATACCAATCTTAGGAGCGAATGTATGTACATACGTCAGAGTTTGAATTTAGTAATCTTAGGGGAGCTCGTTTATATGTGGGGTGTCCATAAGTTGGCCATTCTTAACCTGGGGATGGCCTGTACTCAAAGCTGCAGTGAAACAACTAATCTGCTTACAAGCTGCTCTCCATTGGTTTACTCCTATAAATAATGCAACTGAAGACAATTTTCAACTTCACAAAGAATGCTTGGGAATGAAATCAGTTAATAGAGAGGAACCAGTTGTGAGAATTAGATTTTTAAAAAATCAACATGAATTGTTTGTGGCTTGACAAAGGCAGAGTAGCCATTCTTTACTGATATAAGTTTGTTTTACCACAAACATTGATAACTCATCATGTCAATTAGAAATCATTTTCTTGCAAGTACCAAGACATTGTTTAACAGTTAAATTTTAGAGCACATATTGTCTGTTTCTGCTGGATACCTTTGTGCTGAAGTGTGATTATGAAATCAGTTTGGTCATAGAGGAATCAAATCCTGAAAATAAGCTGTTGGACTGGAATTAGAATATTAAAATATTTTAGAAAAAAATCAAATAATAAGTGGAGTGATAACTAAATCTATTTATTGCCACAATGCACACTCCTATCTTCCTATTCAAGTTAGGAATCCTTTCTTCCTTCTTATCACATTACCACAAATCTTTAATCACAACATATGGTTTACTCCTAAACATCTTCAGAAATGAAGAAATCACTTAGTTCATGGGCAACAAGGGATCACAAAATGTCCACACCCTGTAAATGACTAATAATAGAGCAGATTTATTTTAAATTGGTGTTTAATTTGGAGATAATAATAATGCTAAGCTTATGTCATGGTCTCACTCTAAAATACAATACCATAATTGTCAAGGCATCGACATGTTCACATTTGAGTTTTACATAATGAAATTGTCTCTTCTATAATAGCAATAAGTGAATGCTACATAATAAAATAGCATTATCTGTGTGTGTAAGATTGTATTAAAAATGTTGAAAGAAACAGAAGTTAAAAAGTAGTTGTAATGAGTGTTGTATGGGTTAATTAGCAGAGGGATTATTTGTCACTTCAAAAAAAAACCAAATGTCAAATATAATTTCCAACTAAGGTCAACTACTGTAAGGTAATTGCATGATGGATTTGATAAAGCATGCCTAGGTGACTAATATATGGAATGTACATCAGTGTTTGCCAACAAAGGGATCCATTTGATGAAAAGTGAATTTTGCATTAACAAATGTCAACAGTCAATGGATTTCTTTTCAAAGGTGCTGGATTGTAAAGTTGGTTTACATTTTGTTGCATTGTTTCATTATTTAATGCACTTCAATAATTCAGTAAACTGAAAATGCTGATTTTATGCAGCAAATCTATTGTCTTGCTTTGCACTGGTAGAGATGATTAGCTATATGTTAGCTGGATAAAAAAATGTCAGGTTCATTTTCTCCCGCATTGATAACTGAGAAATGTTGATATTGTTACTAAGATGTACATTGGGTTAAGCATTGAACTGAAGTGAGGAAATGTAGCATTCTTTTCTCTTATTAGTATTCAATATGTTTATAATAGGCTCCAGCTACTCTATAGCAGTTGCAGACCAATATCACTGTGTCTCCTGTGATTTGGCATAAATCGGCAATTCCATGCACAGAGATGAGCAGCAGGCAGTGTCGTTTTGGTGTTTTGCTAAAGAACAGAATGGAGTGTTATGCTGAATTTGTCACAGTTGCACCCGATTGTGTTGCCTTGATAGTCACTGGGTGATAAAAATGAAGTTATCCATCCATGTGATGCTGATTCACAAACTATTAAGACCAAAGAATTATGAGTGAAAATAGGACTTGTAAACTGGAGGGAATTATCCTTTTTCAGAAGAAAGTTTGTTCCATGTGCTTGATATATTTTTTTTAAATTTGCACAATTCTGTTGTATTGTTTATACAGGCTGCGTGTCTTTTTAACACAATATTTATAAAAGGGAAATAAAATCAAGAGCTGCTTTAATGTCTAATTTACTATTTTTAACTTGATGTTTATTTCTTGGTTTTGTAGTACTGAAGAAGATGGATAATTAATTACGGTTATGAAATTAGGTAAAGATATTATTTTGAGCTTTGTGTTTAAACAAAGCTTCCCTCAGTTTTCTGATTGAAAGCAGTTGCAGACAGCAGTACACTAAACCACATTATAAATTTGTTGGTGCTTTTTTATCCAATTATCAATGTTCTGGTCAAATTGATGGAAGTCATTAATGATATCCTGAAATTGTACTCTTGTGCTTGCAAAACTAGTGTTCTAATAAATAACCTAACAGTACTATATATCATTTAAGTTATTCCTTTGCCATTTCATTGCATGTATTTGTGGCTCTGTCTGCAGCCTGCCTCACTTGGGCAGCACTAACTCCCTTGTACTGCTATCATGGGAGACTAATGTTGTTTGGTTTTGCTTTAGTTTCTCTCCATGGAGCAATTCATGTGAGCATTCTCAGTGCTGTTTTCCTGTTCTCTAATTGCTTGTGCCTCTGCAAAACACCTGACCCTAGAATTTCCACTAGTATCATCTGTGTAATCTGGATAAAAATTTCTAAATCAGCACAAAAGATTGCGGAAATGTCAGCTCAAGTTACATAAGGTGTGAATCCTGTGATCTTCGGTATTGGTTTAAAAATAATTATGCTTAAATCTGGCCCTGCCCACAAAGCTCGTCACATAGCCAATTGAGAAAATGGAAATGATGAGTTTTTTGCTAATTGAAGGCAGGTCCTCATCACATTACTATTCTAAAGTAATAGGCACAGTTTAAATATTTTTATATATTACTTCATGCAGAAACTGACAAGTATACTCCAATGAAACTTTTAAATAGTTCTAAAAGGCAACTCCAGTGATCTTTAATTCATATTGCTCTTAATATTTTTTTTGTTTTTGTGATGACCCAACTGTGATGATAAAACTGTGGCAAGTTCTGTGGTGTTTGTGGAAGATTTTTACATTTGTGATCATGTAATTACTTCTAGTGGAAACTTGAACATATGCCTTGTGTAATTTCTGCTTATTTTCCTAATTCTGCCCAAGTGGCAGTTTTGTCTTCTCATATACATCAATCCTAAATGAAGCTGGTATCAAACAATGTCCTCTATTAATCTTTCCCTGGAACTTGAAAATCGATCAGTACAAATAATTTGGTCATTTTGTTCCAACTGAATAATTTTGAAATGAGTGGAAGGTTTTAATTGCATTTTTTGATTTTTTAAAAATTGTGTTTCAGGGATATTTGACTTAAATATTTATTTCACGTTTTCCTTAAAATGAGAACATTTTAGAGTGTTGTACTCACAACAACTAACATCCTGTGAGCTTGTTCATCCTGATCACCATTTTGATACCAAGAGCATTTAAACGGTTTAAACTTTCAATTTATTCCTCTGTGTAAGGGCCTTTTCAGCTTTGACAAACAGTCAAATGGTTTGTTTTTTAGAAAGTACTTGAAAATAATGTACCTGCTTCAATTGATAGCTTTCATCTCATGACTTTCTTGCAGGTTTGATAAAGATGGTATATTAAAAAAAAATTAATTCACTCTTTGATTTCAGTGGATCTTTGATGAAGAGATTGAGCTGTCTGATTTTTTAAAAAAAACTCAACCCTGAGCTGATTGGCTTATCTTTACGAATACCACCTTGGCATTCTGTCCTCCATTATTTTGCCTTAACTGGAGGTATAGGCAAAAAAAAAATAAGGCTGTTACATGACATATTTAACTTAGATATTCAAAGCTGAGAGGAGATTAAAACCATAGAGTATTTATGCATTCAAACTGAAAATTCAAAAATGCACTATTGTTCCAAGAATGTGATAAATTATCCCAATGAAAATGTGATTTTGAAGTACACGTTATAGGAAATGGAATGTTATACAGTGGGTGATTTATGGTGAGCAGAAATCAGTTAATGTCGTAGAAGTATTTCATAATAAAGATCTAGTGTTCTATGAATTTAATTTTTTCCATGTGTCTGTGTCAATTTCAGGCCTTACTTTATAATAATCAGTAACATATTTATTATATATCATGGTTGATGACATTTCAAATTAAAAAAGGCAAGGAATGAGATGGGATGAGTGGAAGAGACAAAAAGCCAGAGACAGAAGTGATAAATGAAGCTTCTAATTGCATTACAAAAAAGATATCATGGAACAGAAAAATCTACTGTCACTATATTTCAGGTGCAGCCATTATAATATCGCACAAAGAACAGTACAGTACAGGAACAGGCCCTTTGGCCCACAATGTCTGTGCCAACCATGATGCCAATTTAAACTAATCCCATCTGACTGCACATGGTCTATATTCCTCCATTCCTTATGTGCTTATCTAAAAGAATCTTAAACATTGCTTTCTTATCTGCTTTCACCAACCTTTCCTGGCAGCATGCTCCAAGCACCTACCACTCTTTTGTGTTTAAAAACAAAATGCCTGGTATATCTCCTTTAAACTCTCCCCCCCCATCTTAAAGCTATGCCCTCTAGTATTTGACATTTCCAAAATGACTCTGATTAACTCTATCTGTGCTTCTCATAATTTTATATGCTTCTATTAGGCCACCTCTCACCCTTCGATGCTCCAGAGAAGACAATCCAAGTTTGTCCAACCTTTGCTTCTAGCTAATACTCTTTAATTCAGGCAACATCATGGTGAACCTCTTTGCACCCTCCCCAAAGCCTCCCCACACCTCCTGTGATGCAGAGATCAGAACCACATATAATACAATACAATCTGCATTTTTCTCCAAGTAATTGACATGATGTGTAATGTGAACATTAGAAATGTTGATATCTGAAATAGTTGCCACAATATATTTTCATGGAGTGAATGAACTTTTGATCCTATACTGCTCAGATCCTTGGCTGTGGAATAAAATTGACATATATACACACAAAATACAATAACATGAATTGATTATGAAAATTCTCAACCCACCATTAGATCTTAATTGACTTCTTCACAGTCATGCACACAGAAAATTGGAACAAAGCTGGATTTCAATATTCATATCACTCTGGGTTAATCTATTCATCAACACTGCATAATGTCTTTCTTGTAACCTCGATATCTAAAATTTCTGTGTAATTTTCACTAGAGATTTATGCACAGATGAGAATTCAGCAACTGAGTAATCAATACTTCTGTATGCATTGGTGCAGAACTTGTGAAGAAAGGTGAGCTGCCTTTGCTGGCTTCTGAGAAATTTCACAGTTACCTTTTGGAGTTCTCTGGTGGAAAGTCACAGAAAGAACTCACACCATCAATTGCAGCAAGGGCCTTTTGAACCATAAATGCCATGACGTGAGCAGGCTAGACAAGCTATATTTCCAAAACTACTGAATAAACCTTTGACAACTGTCCAAGTTGTATGCCCTGGCTTAATCAGCCACCAAGCTGTCAGAAATCTTAAATGTATTTGACCGTACAGAAACATTGAAGAACTATTACAATCTGTCAAACATTGGACAAGCTATTAAGAATGTTAAAAAAATCTATTAAAAGGTAAAGGCATTTAAATAAATACTTTCCAATGAACTAACTTAACCTCATGCAACCATTTCCCTCTTCAGCAATGAATTGGGATGCTCTCTCTATGCCAGATCCAATATGGTGGATTCATCATTATAAGTGACAAGAATCTGTTACAATTGCATGCTGTATTTTATGAGGAATCCAGTGACATAGCATAAGAGGCAAAACTACCATGTATGGAGTAAAGCAACTTCAGGACTCTTTGAGAAGCAGGTGCTTAAAGAAGAAGGTCAGTTTGGGAATTTGAGGTACTAAGGCAGGAATTGCATTGTATGTAATGAGAGGAGTGTTAGAATGTAGGGAGATGTACAAAAAAAGTCTAAGTGAAAGGCTGTTGCATGGAAAACAGATTACAAAATTAAATATGTTGTTAGAGAGTGTTGGCTGAGTTGAAGTTTATGAAAGATGGAGTTGAGAGACCAGCAGGAAAATATTATAATAGTCTGGAAGTTATATTTGTATGTTGACAGCTTCAGAAGCTGATGACTGAGGTGGAGAAGGTAATTTGGAATTTTCTTTTGATTTGTTAACCATCTTCTGGTGGATAACTTAACTCAAGAGAGGTGGTTTGGTTGATTAATGCTGCATGCTGTTTATGAATAAATAAGTTCCAGGTGAAAGAAATTAAACTGCTAATAGGAAGTACATTAACATTACTTTGCAACATGATTATTTATCGGTGTCGTGCTTTCATACATTCTATTGATTACAACATAAATACAAAAGGAGAAAAACTCCCATTACAGTGTGATGCACCAGATGTAATTTTCAATTTACATCTTTTAATCCTTGCTAAATTGAATCTTTTGTGGAAAAAATAGAATTTCCTTTTAAACATTATGTACCAAGCAAAGCTGCACCATAGCTATTTTATTTGGATTCTTTTCTGAATTTTGCACGAGGATCTAAGTGATATTTTGAATTTGCCTTACATTCCTAAAGACTCACAAGCTTTTTTCAGTTCCAGCTGCACCTCATAAAAGCATCACCTTGCAAAAATTACTTATTATATAAATTGGATTGTTATTCTGTGTATCTTACAATAAGTTTGAAATAACTTTTGAAATGGTTAAAGGAATCAACCCTTTCTGATCCTGCACTATGTGGAGAACACCAAAGTCGGCTGCCTGAAGACAAAGAACAGAAGATGATTTTTTTAAAGTGTGTATTATGAACATATTATGTTTACTAGTTTAGTTCTGTTGTATTTCATAAAGGAAATAATTTTCCGTATTAAAAGACACTTAAAACTTTTCAATTGTAATTCTACACAATGCTTTCATCAGCAATATGAGATTAAAGGCCTTCTCATAGAATGTGTATTTTCTTCTGGTCCTCTAAAACCTAAAGGTTTATTCTGTGAAAATGCTCATCCAAGTGATTTTTGTTGCCATTCAATACTCATTCCACTTCTTGCCATATTCATTTGAATGCTGATAGTGTAATCAATGAAACTCTCCAACATGGTAATTCTATCACAAATATTCCATTGTAGGAATCCTTTTCAACATTTAAGATACTTGGATGCCACAGCATCTGTTTTTAGGAAAATATGGTGAAAGGTGGCCTCCTGAAAACAGGTTCTTTTTTTAAGCTAGCAATGAAATGACAAATCTGAACAGTAGTTAGAAAATGGCAGGATAAATCTAAAATACAGACAGAGATTGTGGGAAAGGTAGCAAACCTTTGGTATGGTAACTGAAAAAGAAAGTTAAGATCACTTTGCCACCTGCAAAGTCCATGTTCCAACTTAAATTTTAGAGTATGTGAAACAAAATAATTTATTTTCATGTTGATGGTACAGATTTGGAAATAACATGCTCTTTTATCAATTAATTTTATTCTATTTATATGTGTGGGTGTCGCATACTCAGGTAATATTTAATACCTAAATGAGAAGATGTTGCTGAGCTGCTGGCATCAGGCACCTCAGTACTTGTGATGTGAGTACTGATTGGGAGTTCACTTTTTAACTTGGTGATGATGAAAGAATGGACATGTAGTCCCAAATCAACAAGGTTAGTGATGGCAGGAATCTTGCAGGCTGTGTTATTTTCATGTGCCTGCAGCCCTTATCCTGCAAGGTGGTAGAGGTTTTGGATTTATAAGCAATCTTGAAGAAACTTGGCAAATAGCTGCAATGTATTTTAGTATTGCACACACCACAACTGCAGCCCCTGGATAGCAGAGGGAGTGAATGCTTCATTTGGTGGACAGGGTTCCTGTTCGGTGGGCTGCTTTGTCTTCAGATGGTGTCAGCCTCTTGAATGATATTGCTGCTGATCTCATCCAAAGAAGAGAAGCAGAAGGTATCACTTTTTTGACTTGTGAATTACTGGTGATGCCTGTTTAATGCTGTTAGATATCAGCTTTAATCACTTCTGTGAATGGTTGGGTCAGAATAATTCACAGATCTTTTTCAACAGGACATGCCTAAACAATTTTCCATATTGTCACCTCGATGCCAGTGTTACACCTGAACTGGAATACGCATGTTATGGAGACGGTTGCAGCTGGAACTTATCCTGGTCAAAAATAATGGGGAGAAAAGTTTACCTCTAGTGCCTGACACTAAACATGTTAATATTGGATGCCAGTTGTATTCACATTTGCACATTTTGCTCTTTCGACCTAAATGGGACAGACTACACAGGTGAGTACAACAGGCAGCCAATACTAGTTAATATTTAACCTTGGCCACATTTTTTAAGATAGTATCTCTCACCTCTGATATCCAAAACTGAGACAATGTAATATTTTTGGTATCCAGTCATTGTTGTTTTGTTGGCAATCAATGCAGTCTGCTTTAGCAAAGCAAGCAGTACAATGGTACAGCTAATAGAGCTGCTGCCTCACAGCTCCAGGGACTCAGGTGCAACCCTGACCTCCAGTGCGAACAAGATGAAGTTTGCACGTCTCAGTGTTACTGCGTGGGTTTCACCAGGTGCATCTGGTTTCCTCCCGCATCCCAAAGACATGCTGGTTAGTAGGTTAATTGTCCCTAGTGTACATTGGAACGACTCAGTGGAGCAAAGCCCAAGGGGTTGGATGTCATAGAACAGGGCTTGCAATTGAGATGAGTTGGTTTGGCAGATGATTGGCAGAGCCTGAGGGTATTGGCAGTATGGTGGAAAGAAGCAATCACTCATTTTTTAAAAATGGTAAGCACTTATCTGAAGAAGGATGCTACCAGGATATCTCATTGGATATCCTGGTAGTATCCTATAAATAACAATGAAGCAAGACTCAATCCACCAGTAAGGATGTGCTTCAAGGTGTAAAGATTGCATAGCTCAATTCCTTGACTATACAGTACAACCATACATAAATGTAGTAAGCATTGCAAACCAAATGACTTTACTGCAGAGCACCTTAAAAAAATTACAATTATAAATCATGCTTTACATTCTCTTTGGGGTCTGAATCTTTTGGTTAAAAGTAATGCTGAACTGTGTTACTGGTAGATCCCCTGCATATGTCCATTTGCAGATGGCTGGAAATTGAATTCCTGGCAATTGTGTTGAAATCTGACTGGGATTATTTTAATAAATGGCAAAACACCGGAATTCCTTACTCTATAGCGAAATGCCTTCACTTACGGTTAAGGGAATTCAATAACAATGTAACAGAGAACAGGAAGGTATTTTTCCTTTCTCTTTATCCCTCTGTGCTGCAAACTGAGTTCTGCATACACTCACAACCATCTCAGGGGTCAACTCGCAGATGATCCAATGAGCCACAACTTCCAGTGACTAGCCAGGTCTTCTTTTCTGACTGCAGTTTCGTTAAGGAACAAAAACACTTGCCATAAACAGCTGTAATTGCAGTTTCATCTTTAACTTAACACTAAATTTTGTACTCCCACACACTCCCACTCTTCCCATCTGGCCTGAACAAACAAGCTTCGGCTCTCTTCCACTCTCCTGTCTGATATGTGTACCAGCTATTTGATACAATTTTTAATGTTGCATTGTCGTAATTCTGGGTTGTCAAACACGATTTCTGTTGTTACAATGGGATTATGCTTTTCAGTTCAACAGAATGTCCAGTAGAAAAATAGTTTCAATGGGATGACACATTCACAGTGTGGGTTATGCCTACATGTGGAAATAGAAATTTTTAAAACTTCCCAGTATCTCATCACTTTTCAGTCAAAGCTAACTACATATTAACATGTAATGTCATGTGTAAACAAATAGGTTCTTCAGTGTTCTTTCCGTGGGCTTTTAACTGATAATAATTATCT
>JARFYF010000063.1:101608397-101620376 GCA_030265395.1 Rhina ancylostomus
AATAGGATGTTTAGAGTGTTAATATAGAACAGAGGCGAGAAGATTAAAGGATTAACTCCAAGAACAGGTCCATTTGAATGCTAATGTATTTATGGACTAATTCTAACATTAATCAAAGAGCCATTCAAGCCTGGGGCAGGGCTCAGAAGGTTCAAGCTTATTTGCATGTTAAACTCAGGTGAGCTGTGACTAGCAGATGGGCTTTAACGTAAAACATTGTTCCTCATTAAATAATTTTATGTTGACACAAAATGCAAAAACAAAACTAAAATGAGCAAGGAATGTGTTATATAAGCATGGAAAGATTATCATCAATGAATTATAATTCAGAAACAAAATTAATAATTTGGAGTAATAATTCAGTTCTGCAGACTTAATTTCAGTTTCTGATAATTATGATGTGACACGTAATTTCTGGAGCATTTTTTGTACAGACTAATGAGGTTGCAAAGGTACTTTCCAGCTGTGAAAGAGTGGCTCTTCATTTATTGATGAAAACCTCAGGAGAAAAATATGTCCAGAATAAGGAAATGTTTCACCAGGGTATGATATTTTGGGAAAAAAAACAAATTGCATGTGATATATGAGAGTCTAAAGCTATGAAGATAATTAGGAGTGTTGGTTGCAAGCCTCCTCTGAGAAAGATACCTCATTTGTCTCAAAAGCCCTTCTCAGTTCTGATACAGAAAATATATTGTATAATTTGCCAGGTGGATGGTGAGACACAGAGCTACCATCAAACTTCCAGCACTCATGGTAGTGATGTAGTCTTTCTGCAATAAGTTCCTCATTGTAGTTTTGTGGTAGAGTCCTGCCAGTAAAATTTGCTACCAAACCTTTGAGCTCTGTCTGTTTTATCTCCTTGAGAGAAAGTAGTTATTTCTGCCATAATGTAACAAAATGTGTTTAAAAAAAACAATGAAATTTGAATTTTCAGTTAACGTTTGCAGTTTATATATTTATGAATATGCAAATTTGACCAGCAGAGAATAAAAGTTTATAAAGCAAGCAAACCTACACTAAGGTGGCATGACTGAATAATACTGTCCCCACCCACCCTTGAATCAATGTAATCTTAAACAAGGGGCTAAAATAAGACACAGTAAAAATCAGTCCCAATAAAGGGAGACAAAAAAAAGAAAAATCCTCTTCGGCTCCCACAGCTGTTCAAATTCATTTCAAGGAAACATCAGGAATGAATGCAGTTACAAAAGTTGTTATATATGATGCAGTCCATCTCCAAACCAGTCAGAAAGTGGTTCTGCTCTCATGAGGTTTTTGATTCAATCAAATCCCTTCCACTAACACTCTTATCTGCCTGGCTGAACTTGTTCTTCTCCTGAACAACTTCTCTTTTGACCCATCTCACTTCTGACAGTTCAAAGGTGCAGCCGTCAGCACCTGCATCACTGCTAGCTTTGACCCTGCTCTCATATTCACTTGGACCATTTTTAACACTTCACTCCCTTTTCTGGATCTTTCTGTCTCCATCTCAGGAGGCAAACTATCCAGTGACATTTACTGTAAACCCACTGACTCCCACAATTACCTCGTCTACACCTCTTCCTTCCCTTGTAAGGTTGCCATCTCTTTCTCCCAATTTCTCAATCTCCGCTGCATTTGCTCTCAGGACGAGGCTTTCTGTTCCAGAACATCTGAAATGTCCTCCTTTTTCAGGAAGTATGGCTTCCCTTTAACTATGGTTGATGTAGCTCTCTCTCACATTTCCTCTATTTCTCAGATTTCTGCTTTCACTGCACCTCACTCCAGAGGAACATTTGATGGCTCTGGGCCTGTACTTGATGGAGTTCAGAAGGATGAGGGCGGATCTCATTGAAACCCACTGAATATTGAAAGACCTGGATAGACTGGATGTGGGGAGGATGTTTCCATTAGTAGGAGAGTTTGGGGTCCGAGGGCACAGCCTCAGAATAAAGGGACATCACTTTAGAACTGAGATAAAGAGGAATTTTTTTAGCCAGAGGCTAGTGAATCTGTGGAATGTGTTGCTACAGAGGTCTATGGAGGCCAAGTCATTGGATGTATTTAAGGTGGAGTTTAATAGGTTCTTGATTGGGGAAGATGTTAAGGGATGGAGAAAAAAATCAGCTACAATTGAATGGAGGAACAGACCTGATGGGCCAAAAGACCTAATTCCGCTCCTGTATCTTATGGTCAAACAGAACAGAGATAGAGTTCCCTTAATCCTTTTACCCTCCCAGCCTCTCTGTCCAGCACATCATCCTTCATCATTTTCATCAGTTGCAATGAAATCCCACCACTAGCCATATCTTCTTCTCCCCTCCCACTCCCTTCATGACTCTATGCTCTGCTTATCCCTTCCTACTCACCCCTCCCTAACCCCTGACAATTACCCCTGAATCCACAGGAAGTGCCACTTTGCACCTCCTCCCTCAGCATCATCCAGGGACCTAAAAACCCCTTCCAGGTGGGGCAAACATTCAGATGCTCCTCTTTCAACCTTGTCTTCCACATTCAGTGCTTCTGATATGGCCTCCTCTACACTGGCGAGACCAAGTGCAGACTAAATGAGTGATTTGCAGAGCACTTGCATTCTGTCTGCAATGGCCTTTTTCCTATGCTCTCAGTTGCATGCTATTTCAATTCCCCTTCCTATTCCCACACCAACCTGTCCATCCTTGACCTTCTCCACTGCCAGGGTGAGCCCCAACACAATCTAGATGAACAACACCTCATATTCTGCCTGGGTCGTCTACAACTCGATGGTAAGAACGTTGAATTTTCCAATTTCAGGTAACCCTCACCTCTGGTTCCCCGCACCACCACTCCCACCCAACCCGCCTTTCATTTTGTGCCTTCTCTCTGAACAGAGCTAAATTTTTTTGGCTTCTGCTGTATTAAACCTAGCACAGCCCGTGGTGTAACTCTGCTGACTACATTCTAAAGCCCAGGTTAAGTCCATGAAGTGTTAATGATCCAGGACTGATTTCTTTGGGACACAATTGGTTCGCCAAACTGAACCACATCTTTTAACTACAAATATCTGGCTGTTAGTTTAAATCCATATCTTATTCCAGTGTTTATAGTTGTGTATTCTATCTTGTGAAGTAACTTCTGTTACATATGCATGGAGCAAAAATGAGAACAGTGTGGTAGAATAAATGTCTTTACTGAGACAAAATACAGAAAATGAGCAACATACAATTGTAGATCCATGAGAAGGTCTGCGGAGACCTAAAAGCGTGGGAGCCCCCAAAGACCTGTGCCAAAAGTGAAGTTGCGCATGTCAGAGGGCGTCATTGTTTCGCGGAGCAATCGGCTGGCCAGTGCGCGCAGGTATTTAGGCATGCGCATGTGTACTTCCACTTCGCGCCAACGATCTGTTGGACAATCAACCGACTGGCATGCGCACAGGTGCGTGCATGCACATTTGCTGCGTTCTCCATATGGTTCATCCGTATGGTTCAACTTTGTGTTAAAGTTGATAAAATACTTTCTGAAAGGTTGGCTAGGTGGTGTCAATGCAATATCCCTCGTGTATTATCTCATAAAAAAGGGCAATTCATATGATTCTATCCTGCAGCTCCCTAATATTATGTACTAGTCTGGTAGCCCTGCAATTTCCTGGGCTCCAATTTAATCCCTGTTTATAAAAATATGAACTTTGTGTACTCGCTTCCAATTAAAGGAAGCAACCTCCGCTATTATTGACCAATTAAAGTTATGGATGGGGAGATTACAGAGATCTCATCTGATCACCATAAACATTCTTGGCCAGAGATTATTCAGAACCAATCACCAATCAATTAAAAAAAATCAAGACGACTTTATACATCATACAATAATGCTGTTCAGTACTGAAGTTCCTTTATCTGGAGCACATAAACCATTTTCAGTATATTCTCAGGGTCATATGGGGTCACAAAATGGTCATAGCATGGAGGTGTGATAAGGCACTGAGGCTAATGCTAAAAAAAGTCATAAGATTTATTTATCCCTAGCTGCCTCACAAACATTCAAGGAAACAATCATTGAAAAGAAACCATGGAGAAGATGCTATTAACATGTACATTTTTTGATTGGAAAGAAGATGATAACATTTTAAATTTGTAAATTTAGAATTATAGCCCAAAAATTCAATAGCATAATACTAATTTCTTCAGCATGATGTGATTGAAATTGATTTTTTTCCATGAGCAGAGCACAATAATGATCATTATTATTTTTGCATTACTTTGAAAATTAGACCAGTTAATTCTCAATATTCACTTCACGCACTACCCACCAATTTGCCCTGCACAATCCTCACGCCCCATCAAGAGGAGTGCTAGTAAGTTTATGATCCTTTGGCCTGTGATATGATACCAGAGCCCAATCTCAGGGAGGACGAGGCAGTATATTTTCCATTACAAAAATATGAAAAAATAATCATGGGTGTTGGTTGCAACTGAAGTTGGCTGTGGCAGGACAATGACCAAAATGATAGTTGTCCCACTTGCCATGCCATTCTATTACACCCTTCAAAATATTTGAAGATGGAAATCAATTTGCTTTTAAATTACACAAGGAGTGCTTTGGGTTGATGCTTTTCAAATAAGTATGCGATGTTGCATTTTGGAAGTCAAATCAAGGTAGGACTTCGCAGTAAGCAGTAAGGCTCTGGGGAATATTGCAGAGTAGAGTCACAGGTAGGCAGAAAGAGTGTATAAAAGACTTACAAGGATGTTACCAGGACTCAATAGGGAGAGGTTGGATAGGCTGGGATGTTTTTCTTTGGAGCATAGGAGACTGAGAGGTGATCTTATAAAGGTGTATAAAATTATGAGGGGCAAAGAAAGGGTGAATGCACTCACTCTTTTTCCCAGGGTTGAAGAATCAAGAATTAGAGAGCAGAGGTTTAGGGTGAGAGGGGAGAGATTTAATAGGAACTTGAGGGGCATCTTTTTCACCCAGAGGGTGGTCTGTATATGGAATGAGCTATCAGAGGAAGTGGTTGAGGCAGGTACATTAACAACATTTAAAAGTAACTCGGATAGGTATGTGGATAGGAAAGGTTAAGAAGGATGTAGGCCAAATGCAGGCAAATGGAACTAGTTTAGATGAGCATCTTGGTCGGCATGGATGAGTTGGGCCACAGGGCCTGTTTCTGTACTGTATGACTGCATGACTCTGTGCTGCTGTTCCTACTGTGAAAGACTAAATGACATGGTGATACCAACTCAAAGAAGCTCAGAAGCCTTCACAGAATGTTTGATGGTTTGTATGAGGCTTGCTTGAAGAAAATCGAAATGACACAGAATAATTGATTTTACTAAATGTGAATCAATAACCATTGTTACCAATGTGACATAACTCATTTGGTTTCTGTTGGTCTCTAATAAGCGCTCATTCAAGTGAAAGCCAGATTCTCTCCTACTTAATCTGAAAATGTTACTAAATTTCTGTCGCTTAATTAAAAAAGAAACAATAAAATGACTCATTTCATTTCACTGATATTATTAATTCATGACATTAGAAATTTTAGTCAACATTAGTCTTGTGTGTTTCTGATGGCTATCCCCAAATTAGTTAACTGATCTGTGTTAGAGTATGAGGAATGTTGGTGAGTTAATAGATGCTGAGAGCTGAGCAGAGATAAATTGGTTGAGAGGAATATTGGAGAGACCTGAATTCAAATAATCAAAAATATAATTAGAGCATGGCTTGGACAAGGAACTACATTTACAGAAAAGATGCAGGTTTGAAGGCTGCAATGACTTGGGTGCTTTTTAAATTCAGCTAAAGTATATTTTGTTGCTCTATCTCCAAAAATTAATGGAACAGCAAATCAAGGAAGACCAAGAAAACATTGGGTAATTTTCTTATCACATTCTGAAATTTTATTATTAAGCTCATGAATCTTATGTATAATTGTGAAATATGCCTTCGTGCATTTTTTTATTCTCTGGAGAAACTTAAATGAATAAAATACATCTAATTCTGCCAGTTGCAGAGATAAATTGGTTTCCAAATAGTGCATAAATAAAATGATCCTGTTGCCACACACCAGTATTTTTTCATCAACCACATACATAATCCTGTTGGATCTTAAGTACCTGTCAAGTGTCTGAGGATTCAACATCATAAACAAACCTCTCACCTCTTGTCCATCATCTTTACATTGCCTTTAGGAAAAGTAGAAAGCTCTGTTTTAGATATCCTATTTGATGTATAGTATACACAATAGTAATGGCTATTTGGTACACAATGCACTCAACAGCAAATAGCTTTTGGCAAGCTTAAGGCTGTAATTGAATCTTAAATTTCTGCTGACTGTAGTAATTCAAATTGGTTGATTTAATTGCACCTCTGTTACTCATTGCCTACCATGAAGCATCTATAATGGTAATTATTATGTCACTCTCAGTAATTAAAGTGAATAGGAGGAAGAGATTTTTGAGTTTGGATTTATTTAAATGAATGGGTTTACAGTTAAATGTGGAAAATTTCATGAGTAATCTGAGATGTCTGTTACCATGTTCAAGCAAGTATTTTTCCAACTTCAGCAATTGTCCCAAGCAGCACTTGTGAAGCCCCATTGTGATTTTGTTCAAATATAGTCAGAGACAAAAGCTGCCTTTTCCCAAGATAAAAATAAAAAGTTCAGCAAGAGGCCAAAGCAAGAAGTCCAGTATTACATTGCCAAATATTTTACAAAGTGAAATATGGGAAAATGTGGTACTGAAGTAAAGTGCCAAAAATATATTTGCCAAATGTATTGAAAGAAGCCAATGATCACAAAGCAAGGCTGTTCTCCAAGGCTAAGGCTATCCCATTGCACTTCAGGTGCCTGATGCCTGTGATGTCTCCAAATCTGGGTTACTCAACTGCAAAATTTGTGGGCATAGGAATCTGCATTCACACTGTGTGCTTAATAAAGACTTATTGACTCCAATGAAAAATTAATTTACCTTAGAGAAGTATATTGATCAAGATTTAATAGTTGTTGTAAAAATGTTATTCAGATTGTGTTCTGAATAGGATTTATTATTTTGTACTCAAGCTGAGGACAAGATAACACACATGAGAAAATAAGGTAAATTTGAAATTTTGTTTAAGAATTCATACTAGTTCTCATGTACTGTTTCATTCTTTAATGTTTCTGTTTTTCAATGAGGTCTGTGATCCAAGGCAATGCAATTGCTAGAACCATCAGGTACAGAGGCAAGCATTCATTGCCATAAATTGACACTGTATATCTGTCAAATTAAAATATGTAGCATTTTGAAGAATGTCACAATTTGTGCAACAGTGCACAAAAATAACAGTTATCCTAAATAGAAAACCTTATTACTTTTCAAGCGTTAGCTAACAGAACAGGCCGCACTTGTAACTCACAGCATATAATATGGAAAAGTTGTTTGAAATTATGAATATGATAAAGTTACTATAGTTATAATTAATTCTGAAGCCACCAGGGAAAAATAATAAAAAAAAATAATCTACTGTTTGTCATGTTCTGAAAAAAAAGTTTGTCAATTTATCCTTTTATGAACTTGAACAATACAGAGGAAACTAATATCAAAATTAAAAGTATATAGCTCATAATTAGTGTGCAAGCATTGTTTAGTATTATTTAAAAAAACAGAGCATAGCACATAATAAGAAAAAAGAACTGCAAATGCTGATCTTTGAAACTGGAATGGGAAAAGGCAGAAGTCCACCAATCCACCAGGACCTGAAGAGTGGAAGTAGTTTAGACCCTTTGACAGATGCACTTCTGACAAGAAGTCTATATTTGATTAAATAACATTTTTTTCATGAGATATATGTGAACCTTCTGTGTATTTCCAATATTTTTGAAATGATTAACCAGTGTTTATTCTTCCATGGTTAAACGATATGATCTCCAGGCATGGTCAAGGGGCCGGGGAAAGATTGTGACATAAAAGTGTCAGAAGGACAGTGGGAAGCAAAGTGAATGTAGCCTAAACAATTATTGTCAACAGATGATTACGGGAAATTTACACTACACAAGTTTCATACAGGTGTGGTTTTAACTGGAGAAAACAAAGCTGTGGCACTTGTTAGGAGTAAGGACAGTTAATGACTTTGTATCAATCCTCATTCATAAAAGAGATGCGAAATTGTCAGCAAGTTTTTAATTTAGTGCCCTTCTGAATTCCAAGATGCTTGATTCATTGTCCAGACACTGCCCAGCTATACGTTTCAGTGATGAAGACTATTGTTAACATAAACTACCTGGATCCAAAAGCTCTCGAAAACAACTCCATTCATGAGAAGAATATAGTCTTCCTAAATGAAACAAATAGTGATCTCTATGAGGATGAATATCCTTCTTGTCTTAATGAAAAGACGACAGTTAACCATTCAGTACCACTGCCCCATTACATAATTATGAATAAATTTGCACGTCTTCCTTTTGATTCTTGCTCCAAGCCTCAAGATAGTAAGTTTCTTTAAATACAGGAACATTGTAGTGTGACGCGGAGTCCCCTATGCATTAAATTATAGGAGGAAATTGAGAGACATATTCAATGGATAAGCAAGTACTACTTTAATGGACCATTATGACTTTTTCCTAAATTATTTAGCTCAGCATAGTAACAAGTTAAACTATAATCTCTGCTGTGTACCACTTGCAGGAACTCTTACATGGTGCCCTGTTTCTGAACCCTGTCATTTTAAGAAGAAACATTTATTCTCCAGGGACATTTCTCCTCAGGACGTGAAACTGAACCTTGAGAATTGCCATTCAATGCTTGCAAGTGTATTCTTCACATTCTCCTGTGGATTGAGAATAGTCACTCAGGTGGTAAATAGAGCTCTTGATTGGTCAAGTACACCACAACAATCATAAAGGTACAAAGGAAAGACTGAAATCTGGAAACCCATAGCAAGGTAGACAATAGATGCAAGATAAAATAGGTTCATTTTTCAGATGTGACCCTTCATTATAAATGTCCAACATCTGTAATCGTTATTTTGGCTTTGAGAATCTTACAATACTTCACTGTTGCTGTGAAGTAGATTCAATCACTGACAGAAAAAGAAATACTTTACTGCAAGCATAAGTTTGTTAAAAAAATACTGGAATTTGTACAACAACATTTTAACAGCAGCAGCAAGTGAATGTAGCAGTGGTAATATGGAAATTGAGGGAAAAAAGTCTTGTACAACAATGATCTAAAATCAAATGTCTGCTTTTGTACTTTAAGGAATATCAATCATTATTGCAAAGGGGTGGAGTACAACATTTGAAAATTCTTGCTACAACTGTACAGGGATTTGTGGAAAATGTCATATACAGTTTTGGTCTCTATTGAAGCAAGGAGATACTTTCACTGGAGGTGATGAAGCAAGGGTTACTAGAATAATTCTTGGGCTGGGGTGGATGTGTTGAGCAGAATAGATTTCAGCTCTTGAATTATGAAAAATGAGAAGTGATTTCATTGGAAATAAATAATTCGAAGGAGGCTTGACATAGTAGATGATTTTACCTGGCGAAGAAATCCATAAAAAGGGTGCATAGTCTCAGGATATGGGGTGTGTACCTTAAGATCCAGGAGAACTTTCTGCTTTCTGGTTTGTAATCTTTGGAGCACTGGGTACCAAGGGGCTGAGTATATTTATTGAAAGCTGAGAAAAGTGGATAGGGCTATAGAGAAACCAAGGCTTATAGGAAAGGTGGGGGAAATAGAGTTGAGACCACAGATCAAATCTTGAATGATAATGAATGGCAGAGAAAAATCAGGCACCCATAAAGCCGACTCCAATGTCTACTTCTTGTGTTCTCTTGGTGTCCACTCTGCCAAAACAATTCGGTATTTTAAAGTTGTCAATGAATTCCTTGATACTTAAATAACCTTAAAAAACCTGAAAGCTTAACTAATGCTTTTGTTGAATGAAAAATAATTAATACACAATTATTTAAAGGGTAAAGAGTAAAAGAATGACACCAGAGAGACCAAGGTTGTCTTGTTCAGCTGTGACTAATTCAAACGCACAATTTTGGCATCTTGAAGTACTGCTTCATATGTTGGGATAGCTAAGGTGAAATAGTACAACCTTGCGTATAAAGTAGCTCTGGAGTCAATGGTGATTATTGCATTAGTTGTTCTTCAAAGTAATCCAACCATGAAGGAGGAAACATACCATCATGAAAGAGAGTCATTGTAATTAAGTATCACCTAAAAAATTAATGCATCCAACAGATACATAACCAGGCATATGTATTCTTTATTAACAATCTAAATTCTCTTCTAAATAAATTATCCTGCTCACATTTGCTAAATATAATTTCATAAGCCTACTCTCCTGATTTCCACAGGTGCCCATCTTTAGTTTGAATATTGTTGTTCTGAACATCGCGTAAACATTCTCAGCACATTGTACAAATCAATTGAATGTATTGAGTGATGTCTGTATGATGTCTGTTTATCTAAATGCTCCCCTTTGTGCTGGGGAATTGTGTTCAATATCTATTACCTAACATACCACTTCTAAGTTACGTCTTAGTTGAAAGAATAAGTATTCTGGTTAGCTGCAAGGATTTTAGTTACAGCCTGCTGGGAAGATGGCATCCCAAGGTCTTCTTGTGTGCTGTGAGGTTTTTGTATATGAAGGACTGTAGCAGCTTATTACTTTGTCTTCCGCCATGTCCCTCCACTAAAAATGAATGAAAACACTGGGGGATAAAAGGAAAGGAACCAGGCGATACACATGAATGAAAGATTTGAATCACAAAGCAATTAAAAATATTGACAAAGTACATTTACCTATTTCTAGGAGTATTGAAATCTAAAGCGGTGAAATAATGTTGAACAGGAAGGTTTCTGCTCATGTTGCATTTAGAGTGCTAAGCTGTGCATTCTACTGTCTACAACTCTTCTCTCCATACCTCAAAAAGGACATAGAACCATGGAGAAGTGCAAAGATGTTTTGCAAAGGTGGTACTAGAACTGAGTGATTACGCCAATAAAGTAAGAATGAATATCTTGTTTTGTTTTCCTTCAGAAGAACAACAGCAATAGAAGACAGGCAGGGACTGATTAAAGATAAAGATATTTATTTGTCACATGCACATCGAAATACACAGTAAAATGTGTCTTTTTGCATTACTGAAATGTGCTGGGGGCAGCCCGCAAGTGTCACCACTCTTCCAGTGCCAACATAGTATGCCCGCTGATCCTAACCTGAACGTCTTTGGAATGTGGGAGGAAACAGGAGCACAGGGAAGAAATCCACGCAGACACAAGGAGAATGTACAAACTCCTTACAGACAGTGGCGGAATTGAACTCGGATCACTGGTGCTACAATAGCGTTATGCTAACCACTACGCTACCAACATTGTTTTATGCAAGGAAGGTCCTGTCTCACATATCTAACTGAGATTTTTGAAGAATTAACCGAGTAAATTGATGAAGGCAGCATAGTAGACATGGTTTACATGGACTTCAGCAAGGCTTTTGCCAATGTCCTGCATGATAAGTTGGTCCAGAAGTTTGGGGCACGTGGGATCCAAGCTGTATTAGCAAACTGGATCCAAAATTGGCTAGGTGATGGGATACAGAGGGTAGTGGTGGATCTGTGTTTTTTTGACTGGAAGTCTGTAACAAGTAGTGTACCACAGGGTTCAGTAAGTTTTCAGATGATGAGGATGGTTGTGAAAAGATACAGAGGGACACAGATCAGTTGGAAAGTTAGGCAGATCAGTGGTAGGTGGAATTTAATCCAAACAAGTGTAATGGTTAGCATAATGTTATTACAGTGCCAGTGACCCAAGTTCAATTTTGCTGCAGTTTGTAAGAAGTTTGTACGTTCTCCCCGTATCTGCATGGGTTTCCTCTGGGTGCTACGGTTTCCTCCCATGCTCCAAAGACGTACAGGTTAGGAGCTGTGGGCATGCTGTATTGGCGCCGGAAGAGTAGCGACAGTTGTGGGCGGGGGGGGGGGGGGGGGGGGGGGGGGGGGGGGGGGGGGGGGGGGGGGGGGGG
>JARFYF010000063.1:101660239-101673141 GCA_030265395.1 Rhina ancylostomus
TGCCTTTTCCATCAAGGCAGCATTTGACATCAATCTCAACTCCCCTCTGGAATTCAATCCTTTCTCCATGTATGAATCTAGTCTATGATGAGGTCTGGAGCCAACTATTCCTGATAAAACCCAAACCAGGCATTGGTGAGCAATGATGAGTGAATTCTATTTGATATCACCATTAAAACATCTTCCATCACTTTGCTGATTGCAGAACTAGTGTCTCCACTGAGCCGAACACATTAGCTGTACATGAGTTCAACATGGGATTTAATAATTGGTAACAAGCCAATATTTCATATCCTGTAGTAATCTAATTTCACTTGAGCTGAGAAGTTATAATAACATGGTTATGGTTGATATAACAACCACCAATACATTTATTCTACAAGCTGCAAGTTTAAGCCTGCATATTCACAACTGTTTCAGTGGTCAATGATCTTTCAGTGGTGTATGCCTTCTGGTGACTGACCAGGTATCCCCTTTCTGATAGCAGTGATCCAGTAGTTGAGAACACATTTTCTCAAGACCAAACTCTGGAGGCCATCATTTCCCATCTTCGTATTTTCTCTTTGTTTTGCACTTTAATGCAAGTAACCTTACATCTGAAGTTAGTCTTGCACAGACGCACTCACACACACACCCCTTAGCTACAAATCTACAGACCACTTGGCTTCAAGTGTGCAAGAATTCAGTGCAACTGTGTTCTTTTGTCCATGTGTCGATGCCACATTGGTCTTAGTACAATTCAATAGATCACAGATTAAGTTGCACTTCATGTGATGGATCTGTCAGATGTCTCTGCAGACCTTGCTGTTCACAACTCATTCTTCTCCCCCTCCATCCCAACCACTTCCACTTGATTGCTCCATCTTTATCCTATTTGTTTTAAGTCCGTGATTTGGTCTATGTAATAAACCTGTCCTTTTGCATTCTAGAAATGTCATTCTGTTTGCTATTTAGCCTTTATTATGCAAAGCTGTTTAGAAGGGAAAGGTTCAGGATTTATCACCATTTTGATGAATGTATTTCATTCCAGCAATTAACTGCACGTCAAGATTTTGAAAGATTTGTGATAATGAATTCAAACTCAGTGGAAACAAGCTTATTAATTCTATGTAGATTTGCTGCAAGTCACGCAGCCCCATGGAGGTTACAAAGAAGGAAGCAAACAGTTAAACTTCACCAATATATGTCAGGTCCACCAGCAATTCCTTCAATTTAAGTTGTTTTAAAAGTTAGTTGAAAAGCCCCTTGCTTCCTCAAACCTGCTGGGGAATGAAGTTCGGTCAATTTTAATGTGGCAAGCCCAGAAAATTTTCTTTGCAGGACAGCTGCCTGATTTTTGAGTTAAAGGTGTACTTGCTACCAGTTTTGCTACAGATGATTGAAAGTAGACTGGTAAAGTGGTGATTAACAAGATTGGATTTGTCCTGCTTACTGTAAACAAGACATACCCGAACCATTTTCCACATTGTACGGTGGACGCCAGTGCTATCAGAGTATTGGAGCAGCTCAACTAGAGGCACAGCTGGTTCCGAAGTGTTGGTCTTGAGCAATAAAACCCATTTTTTTGTCTGGCCCCATAGTCTTTGCAGTATCTAATGTATTCAGCTGTTTCTTGGTATCATGTGCAGCTAACTGAATTAATGTCATAGAGCAATACAGCATAGATACTGGCCCTTCGGCTCAACCAGTCCACGTCGAGCATGGTGCCCACCCAACTCGTTCCAATTTCCTGCATTCAGCCCATAATTAGCTGAAGGTTGGCTTCTATAATGGTGGATATAATATATATTCTTGGGAAGAAGCTAAGATATAATCTGCTAACATGACTAATAAAAATAATATCCAATTAGTGTAAATGTGTCCCTGAGGGGTAAATGAATGGCCATGACCTTATTGAATGTTGAACTAGGTATGACAGGCCAAATGTTCTACTCTTACTTTTTTCTCCTATGTCCTTATAAATATTGTCTCGGGCTCCAAAGGAATTCCTCTATTCTTTGGTTGAAGTCAAGGGAACTTATCTACCACTTCAAAGGTTAGATGTTGCTTTGAGTCAGAGCATTGTCCATTGAGAAAGAGCATTCCCTCAATACTGCACTGGAATGTCATCTTAGATTAGGCTTTGGAGTAGGCCTGGTGTTTCTAACCATGTGTATCAAAGATGAGAATACCACTTGTGAGTCAGGTTTAACTGCCAAGTGATTAGCAATGCCTTTTGATCTTTGTGTCTGTGTCATAGCCAAATGGAAACCTCAATCATTTGTTACTTAAAGGTGCATTATTGTCCAGTAAATGATTTGTCAGTTTGTAAGCAGAGAAAAAGTGATCTGATAGGCAGTTAACAGTCATAGTACCAATATCTCCAACCCAAGGCTAAAGTCAGGCTTTTCTGCTGAGCTGCTGCCTCAAAGGTGGTCAACAAAATGAATGACTAATTTTTTATGGTCAGCTCATTTGAATAATTATTCGTAGCCATCTGTACATATCTGCCCTTGTGCTAGAAGTCAATCTAACAGACTTCTGCAAGTTCTGGCCAGTAGTTCAGATTTAAAGGGATACGTGCTTTTCATGCTAAATAAAGGCAGAAGAGATGGCAAATGCTGGAATCTGGAGCAAAAAAAAATTGCTGGAGGAACTCAATAGTCAGGCAGCATCTGTGGAGGGAAGTGGACAGTTGATATTTTGGGTTCTGCCCCCAACCCACTTGTCCTTTGAAGACTTAGCAGATTACTGTTTTACAAAACTATCCCTTGCATTTAATGCAATTAAGTTTCAGCTTCAAATAATAAGAAAAACACCTATGAAAAGACAAAATGCATATTTTGTCTGTTTATGTTGCATACCTACCCAGGTTAGCTTGCACTGGGAGAACAGATGCGACATTCTGCTGACTGTGTCTAAATGAATTCTCAGTGCACTTAATTTGATAGAACTGACAGAAAATATACAGGTCTGATTTTTTTTTTGATATTGGTGTTATATTTCTAGTCAGCCAAGTACAGAAATGATTTCTATCACTCTTAACTACAGGACTTTTGAGATCTTGTAGTGTAATGGGGGAGTTCTAACAATATAATTGATCATTGTTAAGCATCAGGTTGAACATCTGCTGCAGTGCAGGGTTCCCTTGGTAGCCAACCTGGTAACATTATTGTGTAGTTTTCAGAGTCTGTTTAGCTATTAACTGAGGCTGCATGAAAAATCCCTGCTGAGTGAACAGGGCCGATAGGAGAAATATTACCTTCAACAGCATTGTGTTAATTTATGAGCTAACCTTAGTACAGCAGCTGGAATCCCTGTAAGGTTGTAGTTGAAAACTAAACTTGCTTGATATTAGTTACCATGAGTACAACTACTGGATGATAAATGCAATTTGGCAATAACCACCAAATCATAATTTTTGCGTCAGGCCTTGTGTGAAGCTTGTCTTTGTTTCATCAATTGCCTTTAATTTTGACAGATACACACACACACAAGCTGACAATCTCAGGGCCATTACACAGGTGTTCAGTAAAGAAGATAATCCTCAAGTAGGAGAGATGAGAGGAATAATTGTGGTAGAACAGAACAGAATGGATCTGCCAGCATCCAAGGTGCTAATATTTTTGATAAAATATGTTTTTCTACGAACATCAGTCTGTCTTGTCAGCTACTGACTTAAAATTGCCCATTTCCAATGTGCTTTTTGTCTTAATTTTAGATTTCCAGTCTTGGCCGTTAAATAGCGAATTAATTTGCTAAGAAAGGGTAGTCTTAATAATGGATCACAATTAGCCATGGATCCGACCATTTTTCAAATATAGCAGACTCAAACTCATCAATTGGAAAAGAAATTCTATTTCTCTAAAACTGACAATGTTTGTAATGTTAAAAGCAGGTAATTAAGATATGTTTATTTGGTTATTTGTGTTTAACTGCCTTATTTTTATTGTTAGGAACTCCACACAATGGAAATAACTACAATATTATTTAGTTCACTAATGAGTTGTGAGTTGGTCCACTTGAATAGATTGCCTTTATCAGGGATTGTTTTGCTGAAGCTGATTGCATTGATCTGCATTTGTTCTTCTCAATTGACCTGAGCCCATAAGTTTCTGGTTCACTAACTTCCTGAAGCAGTCAGGAACAACTTATTCCTTGGATTTCCTCTCCATGGAGCTATTTCGACATATATACAAATACATACATCAATAGTAACACTGCTGCAATGTGACTTGCTCTTCTGCTTTTAAAATAACAATCATCATACTGTGGCATTACACATTGGGAGTCAAGACCAAATGTAATTCTCAGATGAACACAATTTATTTGAATAAGTGTGCAGCTGCAGATCAGACCCCCAACTTAAAGTTAACTGTTCCGTCTTTTTTTCATTTCCATCACAAATTCTCCATAGAGTTTTATAATATGCATACCAAAGTAATACTGAAAGTGCATCCTTGCAGGCTAGTGACGGTTGTGCATAAGACCTGGAAGGAATGGTTGCATTGTGATAAATTTGTATAAGCTTTGTCTGTTATAAATAGACAGAGAAGGAAAGAGTTTTATGGATTTGTAGCCACATTTGTTGAATGATCAAGTGAAGTGAATTTAGCAAAATTAGGTGTTTTTGAATTATTCTGCCAAGCTTCTATTGAACTTGTCTCTGCAAGGTTCCAAAGAACAGAACTGGTGTAGGTTAAGCTCATCTTCCTCTATGGATCCTATACTATTGACTGCCCGCTTAGTTCACCAGTGGGGCAGCATAAAGATCCATAGACTTCTCGGTTGTCAGGCTGGGAAATTCACATGCTGAGCCTGAGCCAGGTAAAACCTACTGCAGATATAGCTATCCAGTTGAAATCAATGGGTAGGAACAACTGCTAGAAAAGTGGCAAGTACACCTGTTTATTTGATTTAATTAATTTATTTTAAATCTAATTGTTTTAAGAATGGGAGTAATTTAAGGTTTATTTCTTTTTTTTTTGCAATTTTTATTGCAATTTGTTTTCTTTTTATTTTATTTTAATGGTTTCTGGGTGTTTTTGAACTTTTGTAACATCAAATCTGGTGAGTCCAACTGGTGCTGGATAACTGCACTGGGTCACTCTGACCTGCTGCCAGGCCAGCCTCCAGCAGAAAACTGCAACCAGGATTGCTTTGGAAACAGCAGCATGATGGAAGGACAGGCCAAACAGCAATTTTTGGGCTGCAGAAGATCTTACCCCATTAGTGGAGGGGAAATTAAAGAAAGTTGAATATGTACTTGTACAGTCAATCTTTTGATATCAACTGGGTCCAGTGCATTTAAATATAAACCCAGGAAAATCCCCCTGACAAGTTATTCTTGGGAAAATGTGCAGAGAAGTAAGGTTATTAGTCTGATGGGTAGGTGGGTGTTCATTAAATGTCAAATTAAATAAAAATGAACTGCAATGTTAATTAACAGGAACTAGGCAAGTGCGAGGCATTGCAGTTTGGCAGGTCAAATGAAAGGCTAAAGTATACAGTTAATGGTAGGTCCCTTAATAGCATTAAAGTACAGAGGGATCTTGGGGTCCAAGTCCATTGTTCACTGAAAGTGGCTATGCAAGTGGATAAGGTGGCAAAGAAGGTATCTGACATGTTTTCCTTCATTGGTAGGAATGTTAAGTATAAGAGTAAAGAAGTCAGGATGCACCTTTATAACATTTTAGTAAGACCGTACTTGGAGTATTGCATGCAGTTTGGGTCACCCCATGATAGGAAGGATGTGGAGACTGTGAAAAGGGTGCAGAAGGGGTTTACCAGGATGCTGCCTGGATTAGAGGGTATCAGCTATAAAGTTGGATGAACTTGGGTTGTTCTCCCTGGAGCATTGGAGGCTGAGGGGGGGACCTGATGGAGGTTTTTAAGATTATGAGAGGCATAGACAGGGTAGACATTCAGAATCTTTTCCCCAGGGTAGAAATGTCAAATGTCAAAGGACCTGCTTTTAAGATTAGAGGGGGGAAGTTTAATGATGATGTGAGGAGCAAGTTTTTTACACAGAGAGTGATAGGTGCCTGAAATGGATTACCAGTATTAGTGGTGGAGGCAGGCAGTTTGGTGGAGTTTAAGAGGCTTTTAGATGAATATGGGGAGATATGGATGATACACAGGAAGGAGGGCACTTAGTATATATTGGCATCAAGATCAGCATAACACCATGGGCTGAATGGCCTGTCCAGAGCTGTACTGTTCTATGTTCTATATTTTTTTCTGCTCATTACATGACCATGGATTTTCATGTACAAATCAACTGTGGAAAAGAAAGGGAGGATCTTCTCTTCACTTACTGAAATGCATAAACTTATGATACGCTGCACTTTTGTGAAACTTTCCACATGTTTTAAGGTCTGTGCTCTGCTTAGCTGATGATTTCACTCCATAGTAGAAATTACGAATGTATAAGTGTGGGATTTGTTAGAGATGGATAAATCACAGATCTCTGTTCGGTGGATAGAAGACTGAATAATTTACTCTCTGTTGCCTTGCATAGCTTTGAAGGATCTGCAGTGTACATGTTAAATACAGACATGAGGTTTCTATGGAAAGGAAGAAATAATTTTTTTTGGATTTGGTTCAGTCTTTGTGAGATGACATCCCTTTTCTGAAGCAAGAGTACCAAAGGAAGGCCTGGTCTCAAATAATTTCAGAAAGAATGATATGCACCTTAGGTGAGAAAATGTCACAAGAGGTAGTCTCACTCCTGATTTTCACCTTTTCCTATGAAGAGCCATGCTTCCTCCAAATGTTCCCCACTTGTGACATCAGTTGTTTGTAGCAAAACTTTAGGAAAAGAGCTGGCTAGTAGAAATAAAAATTGTGCTTTGGGGAATAAATGACATGAAGCGACAAGATAATTAATACACCAATAAAGATTCAAATGAACCAAAGTGTTAAACTTTGGTTCACTAACTTTGGTTAACTAACTGATCTGCAACTAAAAGGTAGTAGCTTAAAGAAGCCTGCTGCTGTTGATGGTCCCACAGCTTTGTTTATTTTAAATGAGTGACGAACGTTGTCGGCAGGATTATAAAATAAATTGAGTATGTTCAGAAAGTTCGTTGTGCCTTCCATTATTTACTAGTGTAGACTCCATAAACCAGTAATTTTCATTGCTGTGAATGATGATGCACTGAAGATTGGATGCTCATGCCTGAACACTTGACTTAGTGACCAGTGTCAGCCCCAAACAAAGCCCTACACTAATTCTCTGCTTACTCAGAAATTTGAGTTCAAATGGTCTTTCAACAATAATGAAAATGATAGTTTCCATGTTTTTGGATTGCAGACATAGAGGGAGCATTTGTTCTAGTATTTATTTTTAAAACTAGAAGCGGCTAAAAAGCATTTTCTACTGTCTTTGCAATGTAAAATATTTTTACTGCACCCTCTCCCAATCCCAATTCCTGTCTCACTTTAACATTTCTGCAATTATTATGATCATTACTCACTCAGGTATTTGTTTGCTGTGACAGTTAAAGCTACCCCTAAATTTGCTAATTAATACTTTTTTAAATTAAGGGATAAGGAGGTAAAAAGATGGATAGGATGGGTCATGTGCTGAAATAGAATTCATTTTACATTTAGAGCAGAGTGCCACATTGGAATATGAGCCAATGTTGAGAACATGCATCCAAGTTTCTTAAACAATTGATCAGCACTTTAAATGCTGTCACTTAGTAACGTACATGGCATTTTGGTGATGAATACATGAAGTAATTCACTCTTCTATCAGCAACCAGCTATTAATCTCAAACTTGGTCACTGATATATTTACAAGTACCACCTAACATTGCATTTGCAATCTAATATGTTTATACACTAGTTCACGTTTATTGATGTGGGAGCAATAGATTTAGGATGTCCTGAAATATGTTGGGGACTTCATGGGACTATTCAAATATCGCCTTTATTAGCCTGATTTTATGAGCTTGCTCAACATTCATCCCATTCCAAAAACTAAAGATCACTTTTGATATTGCTCTTCCCCATCCCTAATGGCTTCTATTAGGATATGTTGGGTCACCCTTGCTTCTCCCATTGTCCCACACATCAGAAAGGCATCTTTCCCATTTATTTTCTGATTACCTTCTCTTTAAGCAATTCAATGAAGACATCTGCTGGTGAGGTAGCAAACTGAAATTTAAAGCTACTTTACCAGTGAGCTACTGGGGCGATGTCCAGCAGATATTGCATCTCTCCAGCCTCTTTCAAATATATACCTTGGTCTAATACATGCTGTACTTCAGCCGTTTCAGGTATGGGGATTTTTCCTTGTGCCTTTTGCGGGCTGGCATTCCAGCATGAATAAACAATGATTGTTGTTGAACCTCAAGCAATTTAGTAACTCCATAATAGTGCAGCTATTAACACATTTTGCATCTCACTTTCCATCAACTTAATCAGAAAATCTACGATATATTTAATGGTAATTAAACTGTTTATAAAATATAACTTCCTCTTCATATTTATTGCTTGAGTCCTAATACTTGTTAATTAAGGAAATTAAAAGATTCACAAGTTTGCATTGAGATCCATTTAAAGTGTCAAAATTTATTGGATCAGGATCCATTCAAATTCTTTTCAGTGAAATGGTATCATCAGCAACCTTCATCCCTGTGGGTCATGCCACATTCATGCTGACAGGAGCATATTCTCCTGCGATACCCACTTTTTCACCTTGAAATAAGGAGCTACAAATGTAGCCCATACTGAAATAGACTTGTATGAGATATGGTATCAGGAATATTATAAAATGAGAAGTGCTAAGCAAATTAGATAATCAACTTAACAATTTTATCTTTAGTCTCATATTGTTAAATTTAGTGAAGTTATACATCATTGCAAATAACCTGTCATTCTTGAATTATTAGGGAGCTGATATAGCCAAACTACGCTGTAGATTTGTTTATTTTTTAATGACTTGCATGTATCTTGGTTTAAAAAAGAATACATTTAATTTCTTTCTACAACCAATGTCACAATGGAAATAAGGACATAAATTGTTCAACTAGCCAAACATCATTTTGATTAGTATGAGAGGTGATTCCCTTTATAGTTGGAGGCATCTAAAAAAACATTTTCTTTCTTTCTTGCTCTGAAAATTAAAGCCACATCAAAAATCTTTGTGCAATTTACAGTGCTGCAAATTTTATGGTATGGGACTTTGAAAATGCTGTCACCATTGATGAAACCTATAAGTTACAGGAACTAAAAATAGTCGGTTAAATTAAAGAGAACATAATGAAAAAATGCTACAAAAATGACTGTAGAACATTTTTTAAGCCGAATTTCCATCTGGCGTAATGGATAAATAATTAATGCCCAGTTTTAATTCCTTCATTCTTCAGGATCAAATCATGCTGAATTATTTGGTCTGTAACTGGCCAGCATTATTTTTTTTATTGTTTAATGTTCTCTTAGGTTCTTTTAATAGCTTAGTTGTGCCTTGTGTGCACGGACTGAGTCTGTGTGGCTATGCAACACCAAGATGACCATTTGAGCTAATCAATTGAAAAACACCCTAATGTGGATATATACAGTCAAGAGACCCACAGGATTTTACAAGATGTCAGTGATAAACCAGAAATAGTTTTCAGCATATCTATCCAAATCATGTCCCAATCTCACACTAATGTGTGGGATTGACTGGACACCTGCCAACAATTGCATTATCAGTGATGCTGTCTTTTGAAAGAGGTGTTAGAACAAGGCCTCATTTCTTTTCTCAGGTGGTGGTAAAATACACCTAACACAGTTCCAAACAAAAGCAGGAGAGTTTATTCTGGTGTCCTGGCCAATATTTATTCTTCACTCAACAACTTAAAAAGATGGATTATCTCATTACTATCACATTACTGTTAGTGGAAAGTTACTGTGTATCAATTGACATGGATATCCATTACATTACCGTGGTTACCTCACACCAAAAATAACTTATTGGCTTTCATGCACTTTGTGATATCCTAAAAGCAATGTATAAGTCACCTAATAAATGGAAGTCTTTAATTATTTAATTTTTATTTTACAGATGTCCAACTCTCACATGTCAATAATTAGTAAAAATGGAGTAGTTGGACATCTGTATTAATGTGAGAGGATGTTATGTTAGATCAGGATGTAGGTCAAACAAATGGACATCTGTTATGAAATTGGGTAGACTGGTGGTGTTGCTTGATCATTTTGCTTTATAGGTATATATTGCAGTGTTCAACTCACCTGGTGAACTCTCCAATATTAAATCTTAGAACTGCTGTTCTTTCTTTGGACGTCAGATACTCTGGAATATTTCATTTTTTGACTTTTTTCTCATTTTCTTACAACAAAGGAGGAGGCCTTTTGGCCCATTGAGTCTATGTTGGCTGTCAAAGCAATCAATCCAATCAAATTCTCCAGCTTAATCTAATCTCTTTCACATACCCCATTAACTTCATCCTCCAACAATCCTTCTACCCATCCATCCACAGTGCAGGTAGTATATTGTGCCATTCTATCTGGGATGCAGGAGGAAACTAGAATGCTGAAGGAAATATACATGGCTGCATGGAAAATGTGTTAACTCCATCAAGATCAAACCTGGGCCATTGGAGATGTTGCTGAAGGGACACTGTGCTGATTTAGAACACCAGTTTTGCTCTAAGTTGGTTGGAACTCGGAAATGGGCTTGGGATATCTGTTCACATATTGGGATGATGTTTTTGTTATGTGTACTAGCTTAGTATGTTGTTACAATATTTGACAACCAACTGTCTTTTCAACATTCTTCGGGAGGAATTGTAATAAGCAGTTTGAAAACAGGCTGAAAGTTTATGATTTTGGAGCAGAAACAGCACAAACCCAACACACTTACTTCTGAGCTTAACAGAAGAGTATTTTGATGTTAGCTAGAAACCTACCTGAGGATGTTAGAATTTAATAATTTGCTGCTGAAAGATGCAAAATGCTCATCCTTAGGTATTACGAGCTCTTTGTAAATTGTTTTAAACTTGGTTCCATATTTTACTTGAAAAGTGCATGTTTCTCAGATGTTGAGATGTTGACCCAGAAAACAAAGGCAAATTTGAGCTACATTTCAGGATACAATATTGTGTTTCACCGCAGAAAGATTTCAGATGCAAAGACAGGTTCAGTGAGATCACACATTATAATTTAAACCTTCCCAATAATTGCTCTCTTTTCAAACTAAGCCTATTAGTGTGGAATTTAATATGAAAAAACATATTAACATTTCTAAAGTTTCTTGGGACAGAATCTATGCAATGAGCCTAATTTAGGATGGTATTGTCAATACTGTGGCTTAATAGACAGTCAACAATCAGAGAAGAAAGTATATGGTTAAACTTGCAAATGTCTCTCTCGAGTGCTCAGTCTCAGGCTCTCGTGCTCACTCTCTCTCGCTCACTCTCTCTCACTCACTCTCGCTCACTCTCTCTCACTCACTCTCTGTTCTCCATTGAGCCTTGATTCTGTCAGGACATTCAAGAAGGTTAATGAAGGTTTAAAACAAAATTGCAGATGCTGGAAGTATGAAATAAAAACAGAAAATGCTGCAACAGTCATCTGGTCGTGCAGCATTTGTGGAAAGTGAAACAGAATTAATGTTTTGTGTCCAAGATCTTGTGGTTGTGGAATTCAACTCAGTTTAGTGACATTGTAGGTTGGAATGGTTTAGGTGTGACTCTAAATTCTAGCAGTCAGCTTTCCCCAGCCTTGCATCCTGGATCCCTTCCCGATCTTCAGCAGTTCCTGTTGGAGCCAAATTCATCCTGGTATTATGGTCCCCTGAAAGTTTTGGGATCGGCTTTTCCCAATCCTTTGTCTCCTGGAGATGAATGGATTAAAATAGCAATGACTTTGGCATTTGATACAATTTTTAAGTCTAATGGAGGGATTCTGATGGCATCATTTTGTCTGCATGAAACCTGAATGATTGGCATTGTTATCAGAGCTTTTGGCATGTACTAAAGCTCTCTTAATACAAGAAGGTAGAGTGTACGCTCAATTTGGCTAATTTTTGACAAAATTTTGCACATAGCCAGTGTAATTGGTGCAAAAACAGAGTGTTTTAAGCACAAAATTTGTTGAGATTCTACCATCTTTTGGATAAACGTAAAGATCATTATGCTAGAAAGTCACCATTCTCACAAAACCTGCCACACACCCTAAGACATGTTAACCACCATTAGCTGATCCCACTGATTACAGAATTAAGTTTATTCTTTTGAACATGAGCACATTTATCAGTGTTTTTTTAAATTTTTGTTAATATACTAAGAAATTGATGACTGTACTCAATATAATCAACAGTGTGTTTTACAGAGTCATTTCATTAGTTTACTCAAAGGTGGAACAATGCCTTCATTTTTTTAAAATATATTTTTGTGACAAACCATGTATCACTGAGTTAATCAAATGATACAGTAAAGAAGTACAGATAACAAGCTCTTGAGCCTTAGTCTTAACTCACAAGGTACCAATCTCATATATCAAGAAATATTTTTGAGGCATTTTTAAGGTATGTTTTAAAACATTGTCTAGTTGCTTTGATTCACAGAAAATTTTGAAATTGTCAAAGTATTTGATGAGAACCTCAAAGAAAGTAAATGCTATTCAACTTTTTTGGTGCAATTTCTGCCAAAATCTCAGATCATATGTGAAGTGGAAACTATGAAGTCTTTCTATTATAAAGATCCTGTGCTTTAATGTCAGTTGAAGTTGCAGATCCCATGACATTTTTCTAGCAGTCCTTTCACACCTGAAAGAGAAATCTGCAAAAGGCAAATCCTTCTCATCCAGTAACACGACCAGGAGTCTTCTAACCTTCAGTTTTGTCTCCAGAGTACTGACTGCACTTTTCAGGTAATGTAGACCCATGCAATGACCCTGCAGAAGAGAAA
>JARFYF010000063.1:101696385-101708917 GCA_030265395.1 Rhina ancylostomus
AGCAGTAAAATAGAAGTAAGAATGAAGCAGTTCTACCTTCTCTTGAATGACAGATGGTCTCACTTGTACAGGTTTCCTTTCAAAATGATATCATAGCACCATGTAGTTGTTTATCTCGTTGTGACAGTTTCTGTTGGTATCATTTCTCCATGCCGTTTTCAGGATGTTATGAACAATTGTCAGATACATCCTTGAAAGGTGTGCTCCATTGTTGGACTGGTTTGTGCTCTGCTGGGTAAATGATAGCATCTAATTATTGTGACCTGCCAGTCATCCATAAAATAACTTGTCTTTCTTATGTCCTTTTCTCACCTTATCAATTATAAATACACACTTTATTACACAATTTTTTCACACTGGTTATTTACACAAGGCCTACTTAATATTACTTGTCAAATGAATATGATCAACTTATCTCTGTTGATTTCCAAAATATTTAACTCAAGATGCCTTGAAACAAGAACTTAAGTTATGAGTGGATTAAATTGGAATTGTCTTTTTTTTATCATCAAACTGAACACTGCTTACGAAATGAACAGTTGGTTTGCTCGGACTCTCAGACAGGTGCTTGTTAGAGCTTTCACAATGGTGATGTGTTAACAATGTTGGAGGTATGCTATTGATGCTAGAAAATCAATTCTAATGTTATCTGAACACCTCTAACACATGGAAATTTATTTCTTCTTTGTGGATTCTAAGAGTTGCTGCCAAAGACTTCACAAAACATAGATAAACATCTTATTGCCTGCCAACTGGCCAGGTCCAAAAGGTTTTCAAGAATTCAACAGGATTTCTGCTTTTCAGTCTGCTTTCTGGCAACCATATTGTTGACACAAATACCCTTTATGTATAGCATTGTTATTTGGATGCTCAGCCTCAATGAAGGAGTAATTCAGAAAAGAAAATTGCAGAGGTTCTATTGTGATGCTTGCCTTAACAACTGTAGGGAGAAAAAAAAGGCAACTATGTTTTTCAAATCTGGATCAGATTCAAGGATTTGTACATTGTGTAAACATGTACATTGTATGTCGTTGATGACCTCATTCCTTCTGTGCTCACAATTACTTGCCTCTTCCTGTCCCCTCAAACTCTATAAGTATTTGGTCAGTTATTCATATGACCAACTTCTTAAGCACATTGGAAAATGTTTATCTCTCTTTCAAAGACTATAACCTAACAATTTGAAAATTTCATCATGGGATCATTTATGTCTGTAACTTGTCTTTTTTGAAATAGAACAGGTCATTTATTTCTATGTGCTAGGAAATTCCAAAAATATAAGTCACATAAATCCACTGATTTTTCTGTCTAATACTGCAGAGTGACTTGGTTAATATTTCTTTACTCAGTCCTTGCGCATTTCAATACATTCAACCTGGTCTGTTTAACTTTGAAATAAAAACAGAGAATGTGAAGATATTGAACCAGTCAGGCAGTAGCAATGAAAAAAAAAGAGTTAAAGTGGAGACACAGGAAATTGAAGATGCTGGAATCTGGAGCAATAAACAGGCTGCAGGAGGACTCTCCCCATCCCCTGGCACCTTCCCCTGCATCCATTGAAAGTGCAACACTTATCCCTACACTACCTCACTCATCACCATCCAGGGACTCTTACAGGTGAGACGCCTGCTCCAACCTCACCTATTGCGCTTGGTGCTCTTGATGTCGCTTCCTCTACACTGGCGAGACCAAGCATAGCTTAGATGAACATTTTGTGGAGCACCTGTCCTCTGTCCACAACAGCCATTTTGAGCTTCCAGTTTCAATTCAATTCCCCTACCCTTTCCCACACCTATCAGTCTGACCTTGGCCTTTTCCATAGCCATGGAGCGGCCAAACACACACTGAAGAAGAAAACCTCATATTCCAGTTGGGTAGCCTACGAGTGGTATAAATATAAAATTTTCCAGTTTCAGTTAATCCACATTGCCTGTGCTACTTTCCCATTCCTACTGGTCGACATAGGTTCTCTCTCCCTTTCTTCACCTTTTCCATTCCCCCCACCCCCAATCTCCCAATTACCAAGATTCCTTACCTGGCCCCACCTGGTTCCACTATCTGGCTCCGTTTATTTCATATTTCCATGACTACAGATTTTGGACTTTCATTTACTAATTAGATATGAAATTTTTAATAAAGGGAAGTCTTGCACAAATCATTATGTGGAAAATTTGGAGGGTGAATTTAGGTTGACCATTCCAATGCAAAACACACAACATTAGGTTTTCCAACTTTTTAATGCCCTTTTCCATTAACATTGATGGAAAGTTTGATCTGATTAAATATGAAATGAGAAACCTAGTTTTTATTTGGACAATTGTGTCATTGTTAGCATGTGCAGCAATCAATATTACATGATACTTTGAACAATTGGTAGTTCCTTAAACTGTATATTCAAAGATTTCATATCTTAACTGAATTAGATTTCTGATTATGCCTTTGTGAAGTATTTTAAGGTGGTAAATATGCTATAAAAATGCATATTCTTTTCTTCAAAATCTGCCTTATCCATTGCCCATAAATATGTGGTTCTCATTTTAAAAAAGCTGTATAGATACAATGTCCCCAATTTTCTCATTTTGTTTTGACCATCCCCTTGTACTATAATGATAAAACATTGAGCATTACAGCACAGGAAGAGGTCATTTGGCCCACAATGTCTGTGACAACCATGATGCAAATTTAAACTATTCCTGTCTGCCTGCAGTAACACACAAAATGCTGGAGGAACCCAGCTGCTCAGGCAGCATTTATGGAGGTAAATGGGCAGTCAACATTTTGGGTTAACATTGGGTCTTGACCCTGAATGTTAACTGTCCATTTCCCTCCATAGATGCAACCTGACCCACTAAGTTCCTCCAGCGTTTTGTGAGTTGCTCCAGATTTCCATCATCTGCAGTCTCTCTTGTGTCTCCTATCTACCTGCTCATTATCTATACCCCTGCTTATTTATGTGCCTCTCTAAATGCCTCTTAAGTGTTTCTATTGTATCTGCATCCACCAACTCCCCGGCAGTGCATTATGGGCATCTACCACTCTCAGTGTAAAAAAATACTTGTATTGCTAAGCCTCTCTACCTCTCTTTTAAGATCCTCTTTGAAGCCCAGATCTTCTTTGTCCTTCTTGTTTGTTAGTTTTATGTTGTTCTGCTCCCAAGAAGCACCTTGAGACGTTTACACTGTTAAATATCTTGTAAGAATGTAAATTGTTGTAAAACAAGTCATAAACTATATTTCTTTATGTCAAACATGGTACAGATTGTATGTCAATTTGAGGGAGAGTCTACTTAGAGCTGACTGCAACATAAATGTAATTGTGCCTGCTGAATTCAAACTTCCCTGTTCGTAAATGTTATTGACGTTCATTGGAAAGGTGCTATAAGCATTTTGTCTAACTGAATGATTGTATCTGACTATATTCTAAATTTTGTGAAATGGATTGTTTGTGGCGACTCTAGAGTTGCACTGAGAAAGCTGAAGGACAGTATAGGTCCATTGTCATGATTCTGTCTACTTATCCCAAAATGAGATATTTGGAAACAACGTAAAACAGAAATATCAATACACCTTGGATGATATGTTTGGAAGAGACTCTGGATGTCTCATTTTTCCTGAGAATATATTAATTTTTTCTGGTTTTCTTTGATGTTTCCAGAGAAGCCTAAACAGAAAACATGTTGTCTTATTAAATGTCCATGATCAGAATCAGAATTGGTAATATTTGCCTTGTAGATATCTTGGATTCAAATTTGCTGTGCTCAATAAATGACTATCTCAATACAGTCATATCACTACATTAAGATATACGTAAGCACTGAATGCTAATGTTTTGTTTGAAAGGGTACTTGAGATTGGCCCAGTGACCTTTGATTATTAAATGAAACCATTTCAGACACAGATGGTATGTTTTAATTCACATTATCACAGTAAACAACTTCTTTGCTTACCATCTGTGTCCCGTGATTACCATGTCCTCATTCCAATTAGGAACTAATGGACACATGTATCTCTATATTACTGAGCTCAATTCATGATAGCATGAATGACTGAAGGGCATGAAAGAGGTCATGTCCAATGGTGTCCATCTTATATTCGGTGAGATAAACCTTGCCTGTTATTACTCTGAGGCCATAACTAAAAGGTTTGAAATTTAGTAATGGATTACATATTGCAAGGAAATGCCAGCTATTTTGCTCTCACTTGCCAGCTTCTTAATCAGTATTTTTGCACTTAGTTCCAGGTTTGAAATCAATGATTCAGATTTGAGTTGTGTGAAATCTGACTCCAAGCAGCCTTCTGGACACCTAAAATGTATCTCTCATTACCCCATGTCTCCTGCTATTTAGCCAGTTTGGATCCATCTTGGATCCTATGGTCTTTAACTCTTCTGAACAGATAGCCATGTAGACCTTGTCCAATGCCTTGCTGAAAATTCATTTAGAATATATTAAATCAGCTGCCTTAACTAATACCTCCTCAAAATTGCAATCAATTTAGTTATTTGAGACCCTACTTGAAGAAATGCATGGTGACCGTCCGACTATTCTGTACCTTTCTAAATATGTGTATACACTTACTCTTCAGCTCAAAAAAATTGTGTTCTTTGAGGGAAATAGTTACACCTGGTGGGCTGTAGACAGCCTCACACTTCATTCCAACATCATTTCCTGCACCTCTTCATGATAGCAATGTGCAAATAAAAGTCTCAAGGAAATGCCAATGCTTTTGGTAAGAAATTTGTTCTGTGACTTTATGTTGGTGAGGGAAAGGGAGCTGCAAGAGTGGGGAGGTGGAGCTGGGAGGGAGTGACGGCAGTACAATTTTTAGGTGGTGGCATACACTTACAGGAAGTTAGAAATAAAGGTCAAAATAAACATCCCTCCAGAATGTTGATTCTAGCTACAATGATTGCTATTTTCAGTAGTCATCGGACTTAAGAATTGTTGGCATTTTCGGTACCAGATTATACTGAAAGGGATCCAGCAGAGTGTCACTGGAAGACAAAATTGTGTTTGGAAATTAACAATAGAAAATTACTTCCATCTTCGTTGCTTCCTTGGCTGGTTTTGTGAGTGATCCCAAAAATAGACTCCAAAAATGCTGAAAATGGGCAGAATTTTGGAGCCAGTATAACTATAATTAAATTTGTCTTGATCTGTAACTTTGTGTTCTGAAAGTTGATTTGTTTAAGTCATAACACTTCAACTCAGAAAGTTATTGGTTCAACATCACTGCACAAGTTGAAGAAGTAATCCAGACTGGCACTCCAATGCTGTCCTCAGGAAAAGAGGCTTCATCTTCCAATTCACACAGGCATTGAAGTTCCCTATTTCTCTAACAAATTCTGCTGAGAAAACAGATTAACTGGTCGGTTATCTCCTTAATGTTTGTAGAATTTTGTTCTGTGCAAATTAACTGCCATTTTGGTCTATACAACTGGAGTGATTACGTTTCAAAATAAAAATTAATTAAATGCAAATCAGTATGGTGTACCTGCAGAATGTAATAAGGCACCATGACCTGGAAATTCAATGAAAATTGATTTTTCCCAGAGGGGAACATGCTTACTATAGTTTCTGGTTTGAACAGTACTATTCTGGCAGTTAGACTGGGCATTTGCTGCGGAGGATCTATTTTCAGCATCAGCTGTTTCAGCATGGGATGCACGTGTAATAATGTCGTACCCTATGCTGGAGAAGTTGCTTCAAGTGTTTATGAAATGCAACAGTTTGCTTTGCACAGGTGTTTTTTTTACAAGGTACATCTACAGCAGTTCCCAGTCTGGCACTGGAAACCTCACTCAAGTGGGTCCCTTTTAGCTTAACTACTAGTCTTCCCTTCTTCTAACTCCCCACCACCCTTCACAATAATACCTTCCCTGAGTAGGTCATGACCCTTATTGAACCAATAACTTTCAGAGTTGAACTGCTACTTCGCCCTCCCTCATAGAACATAGGATAGCACAGGAACAAACCCTCCAACCCACGATGTCTGTGCCAACCATGCTGCACGTGGTCTAATAGAACGCTACAGGACAGAAGCAGGCCCTCCCTCACTTGTTGATCTCCTTAACACAGGCTCCAACCACCCAAACTCATCCCTATACCTACCCACCAACTCCCATCCTTTCATCACCAATTCGAGGCCCCATACTCTTCACTTGCCTCAGCTTTGGCTACTGCCGATTACAGATCCCCAAATCACAGTCATGCTTCTCCACTCACCTCTCCAACTGTTTGCAGGGCCCTAACTTCCAGGTTTATGACTCCTACTTCTGATCAATGACCCTTTCCTCACTGCCCTCACCCCCTACACCCATCCCAGTTCCTGTCTCCTGCAATCCCTGGCTTTGGATTTGCTAGTTTTCCTTTCCATAGTACATACTTCACTGTGAGTCTCCTTCCTCCTGAGTTATAGTTTTACCATTGGTGTCCCATGCACACAGCATGCATTGGTCTACTGTGCATCTCTTGCTTCATGTTTCTTTTAAGAAATTCGAGGACAGAATCTCCTCCAGTTATCTGTAGGAAGAGAATAAGATGCGTGATGAAGCCACTCTTCAGAGTTTGGCAGTGGTGATTCAGCCTCTTATTTTAAAACCCACACAATATTTTTACACGTCAAATGTTTACTAAGTTGTTCAGTGAACCATTTGGCACAATTATTGCAGACCTCTTTCATCACCAGTTATTCATTTGGAATTCATATTAAAATAATAATCTCACTTGAGGGAGAGTTGAGTTGCATATTGTAAAATTCAAACAAATGCTTTCCTGAAACTTGGGTTAGGTAGTGAGGCAGAAGAAATACATCAGGTCCCTGTTAACATTAAAATGAGAAAGTTTAATGCATAAACTAGTAAAAATAAGATTATCTATTCTATTCACAAGAATTCAGTAATCAATGCAAAATACTAAAGTACCAATTTGAAACAAAGCTTGAGAAAATAGTTCTAAAGCTGGCTCTGTTGATCACTCTCCTCTGTTTTCATTCAAAGCTTACCTATGAAATTTACAATGCTGTTTGATCAAACTGAGTAAATAACACATGCCCAGTTGTGGTCCTTACTGACTTCAAGCCTGGATTAGTTCAACCATGCTGAATGCTCAAAATCACATCTTTATTTGGACTTCAAATTTTATCCTGAAGATTGCATGCAATCGAGGTAATTGCAAGATGTTCAGTGCCTTATAAACCTGATATCCAACTGCGAAGTTCATGAGGAAATAATTTTAAAGTTGGGACATTGTGATTCTGTAACCAAAGACGTTCCAGAATCAATGCAACCAAATATTGCATTTGTTGAACAACAGAGATTCTATTAGGGTGTGTCAACATTACCTATCTAACCTATCTATCAGTATTTTTTAATACCCATTCATAACTGTAACTAGCCAAAACTGCACATTATTAGGTGATGTGTGGAGAGAAACACTCTGATTCTCAGATGGGAGTCAGACTGAACTCAAATTAACTGAAGCTTAAAGGTTACCCGCTGGCTTGAGCAGATAGCTATCAAAAAATAACCTCAGAACAGGTTTGCAGGCCATTGGATTTGTCACTTCTCCTTGCATAAAAATTCACATTGAACTGACAATCTCAGCTTCGCTGTCATCAGCAGATTGATCTGATGTTATTGAGTCACAGCATGGCTAGATAAATGAAAATTCAAACCATCAAATTAACCTGTCAAACTATCACAGTTACTGGTACATTAACCTTTCATTGGGCTTCCAAGTTAAGAAGCTAGATTTTAAGGACCCAGTCATGTCACTATTGCTTTTACAAATGGTAATAGTCATGTTGTTATACAGTCTGGAATTATGGCATGAACCTGAAAGCTCAGTTCTATCCTTATTGTTCTGGAAAGAAAGAAAACAAGCTTGAAAAACGTGACATTGTGACCAAAGACAACTATTGTATGTATCAATTTAATTAAGAAAAGTGGGCACTATATATATTGGCCTCATGAAACAATGGTTGCGTTAAACTGTCTAACATTAATGAGTGAATTAGTTAACAACTTCATTAACAAGCAAAGGTAATTTGTACAAATGTGTTCAATATTTGTGACAATTCAATCAATGTGATTACAAAGGTTAATTATTTTAACTAAGCCCAACATATTTTATTTTCTGAGGTTTGCCATCCTTTAGTGGGAATTTCTGTTTGTTGAACAAGAAAGAATATTTAAGGAGCACCTTTATAACAGATTTTAATGCATAGACTACGTGAATTGAATGGAACAGTACATAATTGGAAAGTAAGCTTGTCAATTTTGTACAATATATTCCACTGGAATTTATTAGGGAATGGACCAAAATGTATTTCCTGATTTGAAATCCACTTTTCTCATATCATCACATCTTGCTATATTAATAAGGCTTCCATTAGGTCAGCACAACCAAAGCAAGGATTATTCCTTTAACAACTAACTCAGTGAACATATTCCTGTCAGTCATTTTTTTCTCTTTTCTTTGATTATGTATTCCATTCATCCAAGCAAAAAATCCTTGAACCAACTTGTTGCATTGTTCAGTCTTACGCTTGACTTTTAATATCGCTAACCATGTCTCATTGATCCAGCATATATGCCTATGATTACCTAGTGTATAGGTAAATGGGAGGAAGGCACATAATTGGAAAAATGTAACAATACCTTTAAATTATTTACAGCAAAGCTACATCAGTCAAAGAAGTTATTCATCTTTACTTTAATCAGAAATATAATTTGCATATTTTGTTACATTTCAATAGATATTTCCTGACGGCAAAGAAGAAAAATCAATATTTGTTCATGGCTGCCTGATGCTTCATCATTTGCCTCACTGATTTAGTTAGATGTGCTCATCAAATCTTATCTGGTGGCAGTTTTAGCATTGAATCGTCTGCCATGGCAAACGTGACCCCTTTTGTTCATTCCATTTCAGTACTGCACAGAATTATGACTTAAACATAATTCTAATATGCACAGGATTGCACTTCAATTGGGATTCATAAGAGAAAAATATGGAGACTGCTTGCATCAATGATTTTAGTTTTAAATGATTTCCAAAATGCAGGATTAAACTTGTGCAAAGTATGTTTTGACATAAGGTATGTTCACTATCCAATGTAAAAACAAAAGGAGGTTTATATCAAATAAAAACCTTGGATGTCCAGGATGTCCAAACATTGTTCACAACAACATTTATTTTAAAATACAATCATTGTTTTCATTGCATTTAGTAGTTTGCAGGTGTAGCAAGGTTCCACAAAAGGCATAAGATGAATTATCAGATACGGGTGACTTATCGTGATGTTGGTTGAAGGTTTAGTACTGTCCAGGACATGAGTAGGATCCTACTACCCTTCATCTGATGGCATGGGATCATTTGCGTTCACCCAAGAGGGCAGATGATCAGATTCAAACTAAGCCAAACTTGTCAGCTGTGAACCTAATATAATTGTTTGCTTCTCCAGTTCACTGGGAGAACTTTGACAGAGTTCCAAATTTACAACTTCCATTAAAAGAAACAAGATTGAATTCGCAGCCTTGGGGAAAACTGAATTATATTCCCATTTTGCTCAGTGCAAGGGAGGAGAGGTAATGTTGGTAAAGTACCAATCTCAGATGGGAAATTTAAACAAAAGTCCTTTCCGATCTTTTGAAGATATCAGCAGCATCGTAACCAACGTTTTTCAACAAAATCACCTTGGGGCATAATCATCTCCATACTATCAATAAGATATGCAATTTCATTAGGTTACCTGACAAAAATCCTTTTCTTTATTATTAAATTCCCTTTCCTTTGTCCAGAGAAGGATTTCTCATGCATATCTAATCATCTATAATTATGTCTTAAAATGCGACGGAAGAGATAGTGGTCTTATAAATCTTGCTCTCAAATGCACTTTGGTTGAAAGTGTGCATTGTTGGAATTAAGATAACATTGGCATAAATTCAACAGTAAGGTGCCTGTATAATAAGTCCCATCAAAATTTCTAACATTAAGTCCTGTCTGTGGGTAAGATTGTTTCGAGATTAAAATTTACCTTTAGCAGATGCGGTAAGTGACTAATATATACTGAACATCCCGTAGTATGTATATGAAGGAACAAGAACACCCCTGCTGATTTCTTCAAATACACCTGAGAAGGACTGCTAATAAACCTCTGTGGAGTCTGACATTTAAACAAATTTAGCAATCGATCTTGAAATGGGCCCAAAATGCTCATTTAGATATTGAAATACCAATCTCTTGACTTGTTAATTCTACTTGTTGAGTATTGAGTTCAAGAGATCATCTGCAATTATCAGTTTCAAATATCTTCAAATGAATTTTTGTGTCAACAAAGATTTAGCTTTTTAGCAAATTTATTTGCAAAAAACAGGAAGAGTAAGAAAAAAATGTCTCTGAATATGACCATGCTATTCAAAGTGTCTCACTGTGAAATTACCCCTGGCAATAGATGTCAAGGCTGGAAAGTTAAACTGATCCCAATAGTTGATTCAATGTGACCTTGTGTTGATCTTTTCTGTTTGCCAACATCATATTCAGTTGAAAGTACAGGCATCTGCCGTTCTCATTTTACTGATAAAATTTTTTTTCTGTTTGTGGCCCAGAAATCAGATTGCAGATTTTGTTTTGCACAATTAAATCCACAACCAATTTAACCTGGAATAAATCATATTAGCAATAATATTGAGATGAAATTCTGCCAGTTGTGAAATTAGACTAGGCATTTCAAGTTGGAATCCACACCAGCACTCTCCTGGCATCAGATGCAGACCTAAAGATGTCATTAGAAAGAAAGTATATTTCAACTGCTTCTGATGTAAATTGGAGCTTAAATCCTTAAAACAACCCATCACTTGATGGTCACAGAAAAACAAGGAGAACAATACAGTGTTCTTCATTTAGTTGCCATTCAAAGGGTCATTCTGTTGATATCAGGATGCTACACAGGAGATCTCTGCAATATGCCATGGACTACTGAAATGTCTGCCACAGTCCTCAGAGTTATCAACCTACCAGGGAGTGCTTGTTACGGTATTTTTTACTATTCAGCTCTTCATTCAGTAGTTCAATCTCTAGCCAAATTGATGGCAACACCTTTTGAGCAGACCTTTTGGGCAAGACATTGCAAGTAACTCAAAATGGGTCAGAAGCCTCAGGACCAGAAAGCACAGGAATGCACATGTCCAAAAACCCTATCTACAGAGAGTTATGTTGGCCTTTCTTAGGAGCAATGTGCATGCAGGCTTAGATTTCCAAATGCTGTCATCACTGAGGTTTGTGGCATTCTGTGAGGTGACCTTCAGCTACTCTCTTGAACGTGCTGTGCTCTTGCAATGGAGGCAACTCTCAGTGTCCTCACTTCAGGATCATTCAGGTGGCTGATGTTGATTTTTCCCCTTTATCTCAGTTTACTACTCACCATGGCACCACAGCTCTTTATTTAGAACATCAAACATTGAACATTACAGCACAGAACTGGTCCTTCGGCCCACAATTTTGTGCCAGCATAGCCTACCTACAGAATGCCCATATCCCTCCATTTTCCCCTCATTCATGTGCCCATCCAAGCCTCTCTTAAAAACCCCCAGTGAATTTGCCTCCACCACCCTATTGGGCAATTCATCCACCACTCTCTGTAAAAAAACCTGCCCCCTCTCACCTTAAGTGCATGCCCTCTGATATTGGATCACTCAATAATGGGAAAAAGATATTGCTTATCCACCCTATCTGTGCCCCTCATGATTTTATACACGTCCAACAACTCACCCCTCAGCCTGCGCCGCTCCAGAGAAAAGACCCCAAGTTTGCCCAGCTTCTCCTGATAGCACATGCCCTCTAATCCAGGCAGCATCCTAGTAAACCTCCTCTGCAACCTCTCTAAAACCTCGACATCCTTACCATAGTGAGGTGAACAGAATTGCATGCAATACTCTAAATGTGGCCTAACCAGAATTCTATAGAGATGCATCATAACATCTTGACTCCTATACTCATTATCTCGAATAATGAAAGCAAGCATTCCATAATGCAGATAAATGTGTGGCTGAGTGACTGGTACAAGGGGCAGGGCTTCAAATTCTTGGATCATTGGGACCTTTTTTGGGAGAGTTATGACTTATTCACAAAGGACGGGTTACACCTGAACTCCAAGGGGTCCAATATCCTGGTGGGAAAGTTTAATATCGCTGTTGGGAGGGTTTAAGCTAATTTGACAGGGGGAAGGAAACCAGGGTGTTAGGATGGAGGAAGAGGTATATAGGAGCAAGTCCAAGACAGTGTGCAATGAAGATGGTAAGAAAGACAGGATAATTTGCTGAACAATAGAAATACAGCAAAATCGGTAGCAGATGCTAGTCTAAATGTACTATATTTAAATGCATGTAGCATTAGAAATAAAGTGGATGACCTAGTGGCACAGCTACAGATTAAAAAAAAGACATTGTGGCAATCACTGAGTCATGGCTTAATGACAGACGTGATTGGGAACTGGATGTCCAGGGGTACACAGTGTATAGGAAGGATAGGCAGGTA
>JARFYF010000063.1:101746444-101758051 GCA_030265395.1 Rhina ancylostomus
AAAATGTAAATGGTATTTGTCAAGGCAAAATATATACTCTTGGTTTCTTCTGTGGCTCCATCTTATTATCTGTCTCCTTCATTGCCTTTCAGTGATGCTGCTGCTGTTTCATGTCAAATGACTGACACCTTTATTCGAGAGAGGGCAAAATAGAATTAGATTTCAGCGGTGACAATATAATACACTGGGGAAAGCAAAAGACACACAGCAGTTGGCTTGACATAGCTAGTCTATTCCATCTGACCCACAGATATGAAGATATGATTAAGATTTCTTTTTTCACTGCTTTTTCTCAATTTTGCTGAAGATTTTAGTTCTGATTCAAAGGTTTGACCTTTCACATTTTCACTGCTTTCTCAGATTGTGTTAAATTACTGTTATTCCCTTGAAGTCTACCTGTTCATACAGAATTAATACACTACAATGTGACAAAATATTGTCTGTTCAGTGGAAGAATGGAGCTGTGCGGAATTCAATCAGCAAGGGCAATGTCATAGAGCAGCTCTTGGATGATCATCTTTTATCCAAACCAAATCTTTTTCAAGTCATCTTCCACTGAAGTAGCAAACAGATTTCATGCCAGAAACTTGAATGCCTATGCACAATAGTAGATGAGGCATGTCACTCACACAGAGCAATATAAACTTTGACAACTGTGGAGTAAAAATAGAGATTTCACAGGTGTTCGCTGGAATACTTTATAAATAGAAACACAGACTTCACAGACAATTATAGGTCAGCAAAATATCCAAAAAGAAAACAGTAAATAAACATGAATATATGTTCTTTCTCACAAACTGCTTTATATTATTTATTGAGTTATTTTTATTATTCTGGCTAATTCTGGTAAGACCATATTTATTGCCTTTTGGTTTTGACATTTTAATAGAGTGCTCTTGCAATTGTGTGATAATTCTGAGAATAATTTGTCTGGTTATTTCAGAGATTAATCATGTCGTGTGGCAGATGGTTGTTCCTGTTTAATTATTTAAAATTTGAAAGGAGTTACTGAATTATGTCACAATTGCAGCTACTCGGTTGGTGTCTCATCATTGGTGTGGTCACCTTGAGGGAATAACATCATCCTTTATGATAACTTATTGAAAGCTGACCAATCAGCTTCATCGCATCAGCTATTTAGCCAAGCGCTACAGGCCTGAGTAACTTGAGAAGAAATTTGGAAAACTTCATATAAAATTATTTTAATGGAATTGCAAAGTAATAAAACTTCGAATGCACATAAATAACTTAAATCAGATGGACTTTCTGGTTATTTGTGTTTATGTGTGTGTGTGTGTGTGTCATCTCTGTGGAATAAGTCCAGATTTAGCATATCAAAATTATTCTCTGAATCAGAATAATCTGAATTGTAGAAATTAATTCAGCAAGGAACAAACAAAAAAAACATTTCAATTACTTTGCTGTATTTTTAATTAATCAGTTGCATAATGTCAACTGGGAGAGAAATGGGTTGTTAAATTTACAGCTGCTTTTGTCAAAGCCTCATTTACGTAATATTAAAATCAGAATTGTTATCTCCACTTATGTTTTTGTGTAGTATTTATCGGAGCACAATAGTTTTGTATTGTTGTTGATAACGAGCCTAATGAATTTTTAAGAATTATTAGAATTCATGTTACCACATTCTGTTTTTCTAGTTGAAATATGTATTCTTTTTAATTTTAGAATACAAAAGAAAAATTAATATGAACTCTGTGTTAAGGCATGGAACGAAAGTGCATGTCACAGGAATTAGGTTTTTATAGTATTTTTAAGAGACTAACATGGAGAAGAATTACATTGAACTCAAATAAATCAGACAATTGAATCAAGATTTAACTAGTTAATATGGGGACTCTTCAAAACTAGCAGACAGATGAATATTTTTGTAAAGTTGTTATATGATATGATTTAATTTGTTGTTTTTGGTTTGTCNNNAATATAACTTCAATAACTTAGATGGCGATGCAGCTTTCTAATTCTTAATTAATACAATAATTTTGTTTGCTAAAAAAAATTAACTGCCTGAAAAATTTGAAACTTGAAATGTTGTAGATAGCATTTCTTAAACTACCAAATTCAAAATTCATGTGACAACTGTATAGCTCAAGATTTAAGTATTAACCTTTAACCTTTGACCTTACAGATTTTAACCAATGAAATGTCTCTTTAAACTTTAAAGGAAACAATGATAACGAACGCCTGGCGATTGCTAGACAGCGAATCCCATATCGACTTGGTCGAGTAGTTGATGATTGGCTACTCGACAAAGGTAAAAACATTGATTAAAACTTCAAATAAAAAATAATTTGAACATAACCAAGCAGTGTTGGATTGTAACACTAATAAACTTAAAATATAAATTGCCAGTAAAATTAAATAAAACACAATGTTTTAAACAATAGTTAGAATTATTGCATTGCGTGTTGAATAATTCTTTTCCCATGATGAAATATCAGCAGTTTAATAAGCATACCCCATTAACTTAAGGTTAAAGGGACTGTTAAATATAGTCTTCTAATTGTGATCAATGTACAACATTAATCCTAGACATTTAACAAACAGTGATAAATCCTGTACAGAATATGTTTACTATGTCTAAATTTAGTCATTAAAGGATGTACAATTAGCAGTGATCCATGTTTACATTCTGCAACAACGTCCTTTTAAACTATATATAACTTAAATAGTGCTTCATGTGAATTGGAAAGAAGATCTGAAGTCCCTTTAACGTTTACTTCAAACATTTGAAGGAATTATAGTATGAAAAGAAGTTAACAATAAAAACTTACATTTGCTGCATGCTTTTGCTGTGCTAAAACTGAACCCTTTAAAAATATAATAAATGATTTTTGTCACAAAATCAAGAAGTGGTACTGTTGAAAAGGTTTGTTCTGTTGGAGTGAAATGTTTCACATAACTTTCTCATTTTATGTGTCACTTGTTAGTTCACATCTGCATTGACAGTTTTGTTTTCATTTCGAACCAAAGGTAGGCTTGCTGGAAGGCAATCAAACATTCTCATGTGCTCTTACAATATGTCTTATTATTTTTGTGAAGCAACATTTTCCAGTATTGTTATGTGCTTGTACTCCAAATTCCATAAAAACTGCATTTGAAAGAATGCTCTGCAAAGGTAAATAGAAAGACGCAGATCTGATTGCCCTTTAAGCAACCAAGACAATTAAATTACTCAAAGAAAATATTTACTGAAATCCTACATCTCATATTTTCCATCAGAGCAATAAATTACTATTCATAATATTCTTCAGTAATTTATTGCAGCCCTTAATCATCTCATAAATTATTTGTTACTTCACATAAATGTATAATAAAATTCCTAATTTAATTAAGTCCACATTCAACATTTTTCCTATATATGTAACGATGTTTTTGCAGGACGGCAGCTTACAATCTTCAATAGCCAAGCAACTATAAAAATTGGTGGCAAGGATAAAGCTCGTCCATTCCAGGGTCAGCTAACTGGCCTGTACTACAATGGCTTGAAAGTGCTTAATATGGCAGCTGAAAGTGACCCAAACATCAGAATAGAAGGAAATGTGAGATTAGTAGGGGAAGTGTCCTCAATGACAACAGAAACAACAACCACGTCAAAGCCACCAGAAGTATCAACTACCATTATGGAAACTACAACCACCATGGCCACTACCACCACCAGGAAGGGGAGGTCAACAACCACGAGAGACGTTATGACTCAGGTATTTAATCATGGGTTTTTGCTTTCTTCTCTTTGTTTTCTGTTTTTGTACTAAAATAAGAGTCCTTCAGCATATGTTTTGTTTTAATGATCAAGGGAAGTTACATCTTGAAATTTCTGTGAAATCACAACCAAGAATGAATGCTTCTTATTTTATTAAAGCTTTTAATGTCAGGCAATTCTTTCCACCCTAGCCATTTTATAATGTGTTGGCCTCTGAGAAGAATGGATGAGCTGATTATGTCAGCCCCAGTTTTTAAAGTTTGATATCAAGTAACTAGTTCTCTTTGAAGATCTGAGTTTAACTACAATCACCCCTTATGATCATGTCAAACTGACAATGCAAAAAATAAAAGCTAGAGTAGGTCAAGCAATCCTTTGCACCTATTTAACCATTCAGTCAGATTGTTGATGGGGTCATGGGCTTGAACTAGCCCACGCCTTGAATTCACCTTCCACGGGATGTCTGAAGTTGCACTTAGCTTTTGTAGCTACATACTTCTCTGTAATTAGGACCCTTGTGTAAGGATATTGGCCTGAGAGATATTGTTGATCTTGTTTGCTGGCAGGTGGATTTGGAAGATTTTGTGAAAAAGCATCAGTGTATCTCTCCAATGCATTGAGGTGCTTCTTGTAGGTGGTCAATGGCTCAAAAACAAAGGAGAGGATAGGGATTACTGCTGCCTGGTAGACCATGGTCTTTGTGCCAGGTTTGTAGTCTTGATCATCAAACATACAATCCCTCATGCCTCCAAAGCGAGTGGTGAGTTTCACCTTTGTTGACTAGTGGCTTATGAGATATGGGGAGCACTATATGTTTTTCAAACTCTCATTGTGTATCTTTATTGTTGTGGACTGGTATTGTACAGTTGAAGCAGGATGATAGAGGATCTTTGTTTTGCAGATGTCAAGAGTAAGGTCCATTCCTGTGTATGTTTCAGTGAAGCAGTTGACATTGACTTGAAGCTCAGCCTCCAAATGTGCACACACATTAGATTTGACAATGTGCTGCTGCTTGATAACTGAATTTGGGATGACCTTGGTTCATCAACAGGAAGCATGTTTCATGTCCCCTGACAATCCTTCTGAGAATCTTTTTATGTCTTAATGAGATAACCTCTTATTCTTTTAAATTCCAATGACTATAGGCAATCTTATTCATTTTTTTCTGATAGAATTACCTCTCAAACGAGAAACTAATCTAATGACTGTTTTCACCTCCCCTCCTGCACTCTAACCTTCCCACTCTGGACTGTGCATAATCATTTTGTGATTTACTGCATTCCTAATGATAGATTCCAGCATTTTGCTGACAAGTTTTCAGACATTATTAACTGGCCTATAATTACCTCTATCCTCTTTCTCTCCATTTCTAAGTGAGAAGTTTTACTTCCCTACCATTCAGTCTGTTGGGGTTGTTCTAGAACCCAGGGATTATTGAAGATTGTCACTAATACATCCATTATCTCTGCAATTAGTCCTTACTTTCTCCTGTCCTTTTCCCTCAGTGACAAGGTTCCCCTCTATTTCTACCACACTGATTTTTGGCTGTGAAGAAAGATAAAAGAATATTTGCTTCATACCTCAGTTTATTCTATTATTCCCCTTTATAATTTCTCCTGGCATTTGTATCCATGGGATCTTGATTTATTTCTGCTACTCTTCTACTTTACAATCTTTATATTTCTCTATAAGTTATGTCCATAATTAATCTTTTCTTTCTCTACTTCTTTTGTTGATTATTTGTTGCTGCTTCCAAAAATTCTGTAGGTTTTCTGCATTCAAAAGAAACCCTGCAGATGCTGGAAGTCTGAAGTAAAAACAGAAAATGCTGGACATACCAGCAGGTCAGGCAGCATCTGTGGGGTGAGGAAGAGAGCTACTATTTCAGGTCAATGATCTTTCATTAGAATGTTCAGGTGAATGGTTATCAACCTGAAGCAAAAGAACAGAAGGAAATCGGAACGGGAGAGGTCCACTCAGCGCTTCGAGCCTGGCCCACCATTAAGTATGATCATGGCTGATCTACCCCAGGCCACATCTCCTCTTCTGGTAATTAACTCTGCCTCCACAAATACTGCCTGCCCTGCTGAATATTTCCAGCATTTTCTGCGCTGATTTCAGGTTTACTATACATCCTCTAATGTAATACTATCCATAACCTCCAAAGCTGTAATGGATCATTTTTCTCATGGATTTTTATTTATTAATCGAATATATACTTGTTTGGAATTTTGAAATGTTTTAAAATACTTCTGTTGATTATACATTGAGAAATCTTTTAATCAAATTTCCTAATCTATCATTCGCCAAAACGTTACTGAAACCCATAAAATTGTCCTGAATTAAGTTCAAGATTATCATTGTGCTTTCACCTCTGTTTTTCTCGAGCTTCAGAGATCACTTTTCCCTAAATGGTGCCATACCACAAGATTGTTAATTAACCCAGTCTCATTATAAAAAAATAATGTCAATGAGAAGCTGGTCCCTAGTTGAAAATCAATAATCCCAGGAAGTTTGGAAGACATGGGGGATGAAGGAAAATACAACAGTTTGGATGCACAATATGAGTTGCAAAATATGAAAAGAAGATTTTCTTAGCAGAAAGAGTAAAGCCAAAAATACACCTCATAGCAACCAATTGGATGCTTTGTTGTATGCTTCAGATTATATTATATTTTTGCCACAAATTGTTGGCAATGCAGATTGACATGAGGTTATCAAGCTGCCCAACATCTCCTGAACATTTGTTTCAACGTCCTATCTCAGCCAATTTCAGTTAAAGACTACCAAAAACAAAGAAAGACGAATAAATAGACACAGAAATGAATAAAGCAAAGGAAAGAAAAAGGATGGATTAAGAGAATTAAAATCTAGAACTAAAAATTGCCAGAGCAAAATAAATAACATATGGAAGCATTTGTATTCCACAGTTTCATTATTTGCTTTCTGAATCTCCGTAATGAGAGACACTTCAGTACCATTGAGTACCTCATTAACATCATGAATTATCAGTCTTAAATGGTTGTGTCAAGATAAGTTTGTATTAATGGTGCAAATCTATGATTTCATGATCCATTGTAGGGAGATTCGGAGTGAGATTATCGGTTTTGGTTGTGGTGAGGTGGGTATCCTTATCGTAAATTGCTGCATTTTTAGCACTCCAGTAATGATGGATGCCAAGGGCTCATCATATTTCTGGGTCCATATTTTCTAATTATAGATGGATTGTTGCTGTACAATTATGAATTCTCACGCACTTGTCGTTGATATGTTTTTAATAGCGAGGACGATGAATAAATAAACCTAATTCGAAGAAAGTCAATTAAAATTTGAATTTGGAGTTGTTCTTTAATGAAAGCAAGCAAATTTAGATGTATCTGCCCCTCTTGCTAATTCATTACGTGTCACGACTGACACTTATTTCACAAATGTTTCTTTTGAAATATCTAAACTCGCACAGGACTTAATTGGAGTTTGTTTACATGCATCATTAATTATTCATAGCTGTAATTTAGCTAAAAGAAACATATCTCTAGGAAAAAGGTAAAACATTTTAATGTTGTGAATCAATTTTATACCAGATTTTGCAGACCAAATTATTGAAACTGGGCTGAACTTCTAATTTTCCAAATCAAATCCAATCAGTCCCAATTGGCTGAATGGTATTTTCAGCTGAATATATGTTCTTTCCTAACTATGAGAATTAATCAGAATTATGGATGTGGTTGTTGTCAAAATGGCTGTTGTTTTATTTTAATCATTTGCAGTAAGTCTATAAAAATTACAATTTCAAACGATGAGTAAACTAATTATTGAAAAGAGATTGCAATTAGAGATAGGTCTGGGCCAATATATAGTTATTTGATGGGACCACTTATATTGAATTCAGTGCAAAAATGATGAATATGAGATACCTTTTGACTATTTGAAAGTTGATATTATAGCCATGAATAATACACATCTTAATGTTGCTAATATCTTTACTTCATTTCCTAACAAATTGAGTTAAATTTGATATCAACATATTGAAGTTTAAGGCCTGCAATTTTTTATGTACAGTACCTAAGTGCCTTGTGTACATGAAACTTGAAATAATGCAATGTTAACCAAGTTTGTGCATGTTTCTGAGCTTCTTAATGTTAGTCATTAGGAAGGAAGCACCTATTGGTACAAGACATTTGTTTACTCTAGCACTGTAAGGAACATTTCATTTTTGATAAAAGAGGCTTTTGAATTCATGCCCAGAAGGGGTGTTTGGCCATATGTCAGGACTTCAAAAAGTGCAAGCATTCAAGAGAGACCTTGTGCCTTACAGATGCTTGGTAACTTCTTGCCTTCAGTGTCCTTTGCACATGGAAGCAGTGTCCAGTGCACACTCTTCTTCAGAAATCTGTGCGGGCTCCTCAGGCCCCTGTGAGGACTCTGCTAGCATTTTTAAAAATCATTGTAGCATGCACACATTGCTTGACAACACTCTCTAGCTGCTGAAAGGGAGTTCATTATTTTGTGATTTGACTCTTTTAAAGATGACTTCCTGAGTTAAGGGCTGTGAGGAAAGATGTTATCAGAACAATAAATTTCATGAAAAAGAATAACAATATACTGTATGCGGGAGCCCAGTTGTTGTTGTTTTGGAACTGGAACTAATGAATTTTCTATTCATTTTTAGCTTTATGGAACAGTATTTGGGAGATTACAAAAACCATTCTAATGTCATAAACCAGAAGGCAAAAACATTTTTATGTAATCAGATCAGACCTTTAATTATAAAGTAACTTTAACTAATAATAAGAAAGCCTCTTCATGTCATATTTGAAGAGGCATCATTACAAGAGAGTATAGCCCTTTGCTTTCACACTTAAAGACTTGAGGGACTGAAATGACTACTGGTGTTCTGATTTTCCTTAGTGGTAAGATGTAATGAGGTAAAATTTTTGAGGAATCGAGTGCTAAATGCAATGAGTTTCGCAGTTAATTGTGAGAGAAAGTGAGGTGAAGAGCAGGAAGGTTGAAAGTGATTTATAGGTGTTAGCAGACTGAAATTAAAGTATGCAATTACTATGAAACAGTCAATTTTTAAAAAGTGCTGTACAGTAAAGTTAAATAAAAAGTATAACATAAATTCCTAGCAGTACCTGTTATAGCCACAACTGATCATCTGTTATCAAAAATATAGTTGAGTGAAGTATAATGTTGCCAGTACCCCCTCCTTCCCCCACCCTACTACTGAACCAATCCCTATAAGTTTTAGCCCCTGTGTCACAAGATGAAATATCATATAGATGATTCAGTAAGGGCCCCAAGACCCATCTTTTGAGGCTGTGGATTGATTGATGAGGTAGGATTTTATTATCTTTGGTCTGTTTCAAAAGCGAAGTTTACGTTAACTGATGTCATGAGTAAAATGCTTGTAGCTGTTCTCTGACTTAAAATCAGCAAGAATACTGAAATGTAATAGAAATAGCACAAATAGATATTTTTCCAACATCCACACACATAAATCGAAATTCCAGGCACATGCTTTTATAATAATATCTTAATCAACCAGAATTGCTTTGCTTTCATTTAATTGAATGGTTGAGGAATAGTTACAGTTGATGAAATCTATATCTACTCATAAATTGTAGACAGTACATTTAATTTAGATCAATGCAGGAAACTTGTCCATTCGATTTTCACACCATATAACATAGTGTTAAATATAGTTAATGCTATAACATTCTGTGTCACATGTATAATTCCCTAAAACTGCCTGTGAAAAGATTAATTTATCTGTATTGACTGCACGTTACAGATATCACTTTTACCTGAATAAGATGTCATTAAATGAATACATTCACATTTTATAACTTTACAGGGCATTGCCCTCAGCACAGAGATGACGGCATATAAAGAGCATCTTATACATAATAAGAATAGTGAATGACATGCTGAAGATTAATTATATCATGGAATTGGAAGATGGCAGTTGTAATCAAACAAAAAACTTTGTGTTGAAAATACTGCAGAGCTTATTCTTAAAGCAATCATAAACTCTACTGTGTTTGAAATCACAATATGTGTTATTTGTCAATTTTTCCTATAATGTAAATTCATTTTACATTTCTCCCTTTAAACTGTACAGATAGTGATTTTAATATCTTACCATTTGGGGAGATTGGTGTAACCAATTAGCAAGATCTAAAATGTTGAACACCTTATTCAGTACTAAAAAAATGCAGCGAGATAGTGGGATACTTTATGAAGTCTGGTAAGTGATGTGCTAGCAAATCACCTTTGTGAAAATTATCAATAAATATCATGCCAGAACTGCAAACAGAGATATGAGACATTTCTGAAATGCTTGTTTTTTTCTCTCAAACACATCAACAGTTGCTGAAACTAAAATTAGTTCTCATGGGAGCATGCGTAAAAGATGTGTATGAAGTCATTCTAAAAAATAGATACATTAGATCAACAAATTTGCTTGCTTGAAGCTCACCAAATACTGTATATCTGTAAATGGTCTGGCCTATCTGTGAAACTTAATGTCTTTCTGAAATGATCTAAGAAACTAACTACCCAGTTGTACCAAAGAGCCAAGTCAAATAAGTGTAGGAAAGACCACCTTGCATGGACTGGAGCACCAGACATAACTAAGACATACTCATCCCAGTAAAACCTGTAAAGTCCTTTGCCCCTGGGATTTATGCCTCAGTTAGAGAACTGTCCATCAGAGAAGTCAATCAGCAACTTCGAGACATATCCACAGGTCATAAAATTGGGTTCCTGGTCTTCTATTATTTTGTCATTAAAGAATACTGATTTTAGCAGAACTTAATGTTTGAGATTCCACTTTGACCTTGAGATGCTGATGGAAATATACCTCAAAATGCAGCCAAAGAGATGAAATGGGACCATGTTTTCAGTAGCAGTAACTGTAATGGTGACCAACTTATAAGCCTCATGATCTTTCTGGTTTTGTGCAGGGAATATCAGTGCTACATTGTACAATGCACCACATCATTAATGGTCACAGTAGCTCTCTCCTTACTGAGTTATCTAGTTAATAGATTAAAGTGTGCAGTGAGAGAGAGAGAGAGAGAGAGAGAAACAGACAAAGGCACACATTAAAACTGTGAAATGTGGGTCAGCACTGTTCCTGAGATCTGAAACTAAAGGAGAAATGCTCAGTAGATCTGGCAGCATCAATGGAGAGAGAAAAACTGAATTAATTTGATGGATGGATATCCTTAAAGCCCAGGTGGATAGCTCTGATACAAACTGAAAAAGTGAGTTATCTGAAATTGGCGAATTTGATATGGAGTTCCAAGGGCTGCAATGTGTCCAGGTGGTAGAAGAGTTGTTGATCTTCAAGCATACATTGACCTACAGACAGTTTGGTTGAAGGAAGAGTGAAAGACAATTGGAAGCTCAGGATTGCCTTTCCAGACTGAATAAAGGTATTTAGCAAAGTCCAATGTGCATTTGTTTTCTTCAGCATTAATTGTAATGCACTAGATTGGAGAAAGTACAAGCAGATTGCTTTTACACCTCGAAGGACTGGGTCCATGGATAGTGGGAAGGGAAGTGGTAAAAGAGCATAGGAAGTTGCATTTAGAAGGGGAGTGGCTGTGGAGATGGAGAAGTTGCAAAGGGAATAGTCGCTCTAGAATAGTGAAAGGGGAGAGGAGGGTGTGTCTGATGGTGGAATTTCATTGAAGGTATTTCCTAGGATGAAATATTGAATGCTGAGGCTAGTGGTGTGGAAGATGAGGGCCAAATGAACACTGTCCTTATTCTGATCAGGAAAGGGAGCGAGGTTAGAGGTTTGGAATAGATGAGACATGGTCAAGGGCTCTGTCAACTATGGAAGAGCTGAAGCCACAGTTTACGAAAAAAGGATG
>JARFYF010000063.1:101767386-101783594 GCA_030265395.1 Rhina ancylostomus
CATGCTTGGAGAGTCTGTGTGATGTGGAGGGCCACGTTAATGAAATGGGAGCCAGCTTCCCCGAAGAGGACTACACCTAGGTCTTGAAAGGAAGGGATATCCTGGTCCAGGGTAAGAATGGTGGTGATGGGATATTGAAGCAGAGGTTAAGGTTGGTAAAAATATTGAATGACATGCAAGGCTTTATGAGTTCAAGAGGTGGGCATCTGTTCTCTTGAAAAGATAATGTGAAGGTCTGAGGTGAAGGAGATCTTTTTATGAGCTGTTATGACAGACTAGACGCAATGTGATTACTTTTGTAGGGAAACTAGAGTCCATCATCATAATCATATGATGAATAGGAAATTGAATAGCCTTGCCCAGAGAATGGTAGTCATGTGGAACACCTCGTGAGTGGTTGAGGCAAATAATTGTCAAGAAACTCAGCCCTGGCTAACAGCACTAAACATATTATAGTGACAATAACATCAATGTACTCTTAACATTTAGTTCCATTGGTTTCACTGTGGCAAGGAGATGACGGAAGAATTTGCAGACATGCTTTACATGTGATTTCAGAGATTGAATCATAGAGATGAAAGAAGCTTTGCTTGGGAGCTGAGGTGAGAAGGGCTGAGAGAATGGTAGGTGGGCGAGGAGCAATATTACTGTACCTCTCAGCCCTCAAGCTGAACTACAGAAGCACTTGGATCTGGCAGTTTTCACTTGGTTTCAGCAGTCGAATTTTCCAACCTTGTACAAATCCTGATGCATGGCTATTAAATCCAAATGGCTGTTGAGTGTTAAACAGGGTTTTTGAATGGGGACTGATCAGACACAGGAGGGAAAATTACTTGCAAAGCTTTGAAGAATAAATTCAGAAATAGGACTGAAAGCAATACTCTGCTAGTAACCAGCACGGGTTTGATTGGCCTTAAAGCCATCTCCAGTGCCTTGAGAATTTGACGATTCAAAACCTTAGGTGCAGGACTTCATAAACATATCAAATATCTTTTCCACCTCTGGACAGGAGGTTGTTTGCCCACACCTGCCTGGTTAAAATGAAGGCAGGCTTGTTTACAGCAGATGGGGATTGATTTTACAATTTAATTAGGTAATGTCCTCTCTTCCGTGGTGCTGAGAGTAAAATGAATTAGTCCAATCACATTACAGATTATCCCTAGGTTACAGCAGGGTTAAAACATAAAAGAGTACAGCACAGGAACAGGCTATTCACAAGCTAATGACACCTAATCCCTTCTGCCTGCACATGGTCCATATCCCTCCATTCTCTACAGATTCATGTGCCTTTCTAAGAGCCTCTTAAAGACCTCTATCGTAAAGGCCTCCACCACCACAATCACTCCTGGCAGCACATTCCAGGCATTCACCACTCTGTGTAAAAAAAATATCTTGCCCTGCACATTTCCTCTGAACTTACCCCTCTCATATGAAATGCATGCCTTCCAGTATTAGACATTTTGACCTGGGAAAAAGATGCTGGTTATCTACTCTATCTATGCCTCTAAATAATTTTATGAATTTCTATCAGGGTCTCCCCTCAGCCTCTGCTGCTCCAGATCCTGGTAAACCTTTTCTGGACCCTCTCCAAAGCCTACAGATCATTCCTTTCATGGGGTGACCAGAATTGAATGCATTACTCCAGATGTGGCCTAACCAGAGTTTTATAAAGCTGCAACATAACTTCCTGACTCTTGAACTCAGTGCCTTGACTAATAAAGGCCATATGCCTTCTTTTCCATGTGCAACCAATTTCAGGGAGCTATGGACTTGAAACCCAAGGTCGCTCTGAACATCAACGCTGTTAAGGATCCTGCCATTAACTGTATACTTTCCCTTTCTATTTGATCTCCCAAAGTGCAACACCTTACACTTGCCTGAATTGAACTCCATCTGCTATTTCTCCACCCATTTCCATAACTGATTTATATCCCACTGCATCCTTTGGCAACCTTCTACACTGTTCACAACACAACCAATCTTTGTATCATCAGCAAACTTACTTACCCACCCATCCATGTTTTCATCAAAGTCAGTTTTATATATATGTATCACAAACAGCAGATGTCCCAGTACGGATCCCTGCGGAACACCACTAATCACTGACCTGCAGTCAAAATAAGACCCGTCGATCACTACACTCTGTCTTCTATAGACAAGGCAATTCTGAATCCAAATGGCCAAATCACCATGGATTCCATGCATCCTAACTTTCTGGATCAGCCGATCAGGTGGGACCTTGTCAAATGTCCTACTAAAATCCATGTTGACAACATCCACTGCTCTACCTTCATTGATCACCTTGATCCCCTCCTTGAAAAACTTAATTTCGTAGGGCATGACCTGCCCCATACAAAGCCATGCGGACTGTCCCTAATTAGGCCGTGGTTTTCCAAATTCTCATAAAATCTATCCCTAAGAATCTTCTCCAACAGCTCCTCTACCACTGACATGACACTCACCAGTCTATAACTTCCAGGATTATCCCTATTTCCTTTCAGGTTCTTTTCTTGTGAACAGTTCATAACCTGAACAATTCACAGGTTGGAAATGTGGCTGTGAACCAAATTCCCAGGTGGCAGGTCCACTCTCCCAAATGTTCATTTGTATGTGTGGGCTGTACATAACTTGGGCATTTGTAAACAGTGGAGGACCTGTATAAATGTAATTTTCTAAAATAATTCACAATCATTTTGAAAATTTAAAGTGGAGATGTTCTCTGCTGAAATGTTCCATCTGCCCTCTATCCAATTAACTATAAAGCTTGTGACCAGCAAACATCCGCCTCATTGTGGCTTTCAAATAATGACCCTGGCCAGTAAATTGCAGAAACTAAACAATTTAATTACTTAAAAAAATGTAATTTTAGCTGGATCCACAACCTTGTCTCAGGATTTATGTTCTGTTAGTAAGGCTACCTTGATTCTTTATTCACTTTGCCTCATCGCACCTTTACCCTCTGATGTCAACCCCACAACTACATCTTGTATGGACCACCACTTTCCCCTCCCCATCCCCCAACTACAAAATGTCCCATTCCTCAGATTTCCTGAGGGCATAATTTCCTGGACCCAATCATCTCAATGTCCACTCTCACGCTACAAGCTGCTGATCTACACTGCACGACAATCTATAGGAATCACCTATGTTACCACATTACAATTTCTCTATGAATGACTTTCCATATGTTTAATTACAGAGATGTTATGATAAAATGTCTTGTGTACTGATAGTCTTATCTCTCTTCTCCCTTTCTCAGTCAGTGTGTACTACTACTTCTCGAGCAGTAGGTAGTTCCCATCCCTGAAGGTGAGGACCATGGGTAGAAAGGTATTTCATAGCAGCTTAAAAGTGTGCAGATAGAGAGGGAATAGGTGTGCACCAGGCAGACTAAGAGGATCAAGGAGTCCCCTTTGCTCACGAACTACAACCAGAGCTGGGAGCATGACAACATGAGAGGTAAGAGCGCAACAGTAATCAGGAGCTCACTCATTAGGGGGACAGAAGGGTGCTGTGCTGACTCCGGGTTCTATGTTACTTCCTTAGTGTCAGGATTAACATTGCCACAGAACAGTTGCAGAGCATGTTGAAGGGTATGACAATGGTCAACATTTAAAGAAATAATACATGAAAACAGACATTTAGAGCTTCCACCAGTCTGTGAAAAGGAAAATACTAGTGACCCCAAATATGGTCAAACACAGGACAATTTACAATGCGGACCAAAGAAGAAGGAATTAAACAAATATTTTGTGTTTGCTTTCACAGTAGAAGCCACAAAAAATACCCAGAAATAATGGAGAACCAAGACTCCAGTGTAAATGAAGGAATAAAATAAATACTATCAGAGAGGTTAGTGAGTCTGAAAACTGAAAAATCCAAAGGATCTGATGAGCGATATCCCTAAGTTTTGAAAAAGGTGGCTGTGAAGATAGTGGATGTCCTTCCAAAATTCTATTGATTCTGGAATGACTCCAACAGATTGGAGGATAAAGAATATAAGAGAGGAGGGAAAGAGATCTAAGGACTAATAAGCCTGCTGTTGATAGGAAAAGTACTGGAATCTAGAATGAAGGATGTGATATGAAGACACTTGGGAAGTAGTAATATTGAAACACAGAGTCAGCACAGATTTACAACAGGGAATTTCTAAGAGGACTGGTTAACAGCTGGGAAACAAAGAATGAGAAAAAGACAGATCCTTGTCGGGTTAACTAGATGTAACCAGGTTAAGATTGGTGCTTGGCCAATTTGCAGTCTATATCAACAAATTAGCTGAGAAGTCCATTGATAATATTTCCTCATTTGTTCTGACACAAAACCAAGTGGAAATACAAGTGGTGATGAGGAAGCTAAGAAGCTCTCAGAGGATATAGATAAATGCATGGGCAACAACATGGTATGTGGAGTATGATGTGGTAAAATGTCAGTTTATGTACTTAAGTAAAGAAAAAACAGTTGTTTTTTTTAAATCATGCAAGATTGGGAAATGTTCTGGACTGTAATTAGGAGAATCTTCTTCATCGAAAGGGTGTTTTTTTTTTCTTTGAAATTCTCAACCCTGGTGGGATGAGGAGACTTGGTTATCGATGGCATTCAAAACAAAGATCAAGAGATTTCTGCATATTTAAGGATTCAAGGGATATGGCATTCGGACAGGAAAATAGTGTTTGAAGTAAAAAAAAATCAGCCATGATTTTGCTGAAAGGCAGAGTGGGCTTGAGGTGTCTGATGCCCCACCTGTGCTACTCATTGCCATGTCCTTTATCTCTCACTCTTCAGATGTGTATAGTTTCATATCTAGATGTATCTCTTGCTCTCTCTCTCTCTCTCTCTCGCACTCTCTGTCTCTTGCACTCCCTCTCTCTCATAGCCTAATTCTTTGACAAAGTGTAGCCCCCTGATAGTAGCATTCGTGTGGCACACCGTTGCTTTCTGTTACTTAACACCACACTCACACACTATATCTTCCACATGCCCACTCTCACTGTCTCATTCTTCCTGTTTTCTCTTTTATTGTCTTTCTTTGTCACTATTATTTTAGTTGGGGGCCACTTGAGGACATAATACAGAACCTGTCACTGCTCTTGTATTAACGAAATTGGAATTAAACAGAAAAGTAAATTACAATGATTTGAATTTGAACCCTGACCACAAAATTATTACTGCAGTAGACATAAAGCCCAAGTAACTATTTCACTCAACCAGCCATCAGTAAAACTCCTAAACTGATTGGGCTTGTGTCTTGTAATAAATCAGAATTCAGTAGTGACTTGAAATAGTTACGCACCTCCAAGCAACTTTTTTTTAATGGACAAGGCAGTATGTAATTAAAATTCCCTCTGAAATTTCAGTTCAAATTTTATTAGGTAAGCTGTCAAAACCATAGAAGAAATTGGGTCTAATGATCTCTCTAAAGCAGGCTTTGGACGAATCTAGAAGAATATTTTTGCTAAAATTCTTAGGAAGGTTATCAGTGAAACCAATGAAGTTAACTTTAATATGAGAATCCCAAGGCTTTCATCAATTTCATTAGCATTTCTTCAAGAGGGCCAATCTTGCAGTGTTCAAGTTGGATGATGAAAAACCTTTCTGAAAGCATCATCCAAGGAAGACTTGCACTTTCCCTGACAGTAAATGTATTATTGGAAATCAAGTGCAGAGCACATAATCACATCTCTGGTCACCAAATGGACGCAATTGGCAGAACTTACTTTTATGTGCTTTAATAAAATCAAAAAACTAACATGTTTCATAATCAATGAGTTGTCTCCTGAATTAAATATTGTTTCTTAAAATTGTGAATTAACAATATTCTGAACTATTTTTGCTATGTAGTTATGATCAGTAAATGAAAAATCAATAAAAATCCAAAGGATTTGAAGCTGACTGTACTTTGGGAGTACACATAGCAAGTTGGTTTGATCTCTTCAGATATTCGTTAATCTGATGATATCATGGCTCGAACTTCCATCAAAACTATGAGCTCTTCCAGTAGGTTTAGAGAGTGAAATTGGTAAGGAATTTTGAAGAAGATCCATTGCTCATTGCTCATTCTCCCTAGATGCCTGTCGCAACATATGTTTTATGTTACAGGGAATGGTCACTGAGATGTTTTATTTGATTTAAAAATGGTGCCTATTTAAAGATGCCATGTAATCAAAATAGTTATACCCATTTATTACACTGAAATAGGTTAAAACTTTCTAGTTCCATCAATAAGCTAGTTAATGCACTTAAAAGAAAATCTGGAAGTGTGTATCAGGAAAGTTCGCCGACCATAATAGTACTGGTAAGCTTAAAATTTACTCCAATTTGTATTCCATCAGCTCTGTGGGATAAAGTGGTGTTTTTTTAAATCTTGGTAGAGGAATCATTGCAGAAAATTTGAAGAGGCTGGAGTCACTAATTTTGTTCAATTTCATTTACTATTTGTATGAAAATAAGTTCTACATCAACCAGAGACATGTTCCCAGTTGTGCTTTGTTGCTCTGCTGATTGTAGGCAGCCTGATAGCAGGAGCTTTGTATAGAACTCTCAGAATGCAACATCACAAATTTCTGCTTCAGGGATTCCATGAATGGATAACTGGGACTGTTGCATTGGGGACAAAGCATTTAACTGGTGCTGCACCATGTGAAAGATTTACTTCGGCCATACCTGCAGATACACCTTGAAGTGAAGGGCAACAACAAAAATATATTGTAACTAACAATCAAATACATAACAGAAGAGAGGGAAAGGGCTTTGGGAATGGAAGAGAACAACAAACTCTTCATCACCATGCCAATGCAAGAGCTTTGGAACTTATTTCAAAGGAATTCTACATAAAAGGCCATGGATGATATTGACTGTCTGAGGGCATATTGAGACAGGTAGCTGGGGTTAGAGAAACATAGAATGGTCTTGGTGTAGAAGGAGACCATTTAGTTTCTTGAGTCTTTACTGGCTCGGTGTAAGATCGAGTTTCCCACATTTCCCCATAGCCCTGCAAATCCTTTTCTTTAAGGTACTTATCTAGCTTCCTTTTGAACAATACAGGAGAAGCTGCCTCCACCACTACCGTGTCAGCTCATTACAGAACACAGCACATGCTCTGCATTAATGTTTTTTTCTCACGTCACTTTTGGTTCTTTTTCAAGGGAACTTGATGAAGGGATCATAGAAATCTGGGAGTGAGACTTTCATACCATTTCTCTGAGCTATTGTGTATTAGAGGCCTTCACAATACTCAAGCAATTCAAAGATGCAAGATGATAAAAATAAACTGTACTGTATGAACCCCTTCCAAAAATGGCATTCAGGTCTCAAGATTCTCTGGCTAATGCATTTCTTGCTCTCAGATTTCCAGTTAAAATCGTGTTCTTTTTACCTTAAACACAACGACTCTAAAGTCAGAAATGTTTGTATTATCCTTCTCTTACAGGTTCAGCAGAACTCTGGTCAGGTGGTGAGCATTGTCTGAAAGAGAGAAGTTGATCCAATAATTCCAACTTAGTTTCTCAGTTTATAGTCTCTTGTTCTGCCAAAGCAGTAGAACTGGACATTTCATACACTGGACTTGTGCTCTCTTTGCATTCCGTGGAAGAACAAAGGCATTTGCAAAAGCTCCTAGGAAGATAGTTCTCAATTTTAATTGTCAGAATATAGGATAAAATTCAACAATATTGGACTGGGGACAAAAAGCCTAATATTTCATTCATATCTGCTACTTTAACATTTGTTTATTTAATATACAAAATTAGTAAGGCTGACCAGGATCTTCAAAAGCAGAAGGCCTCCAAACTGCTGGTAATTTAAGAACATTGCTGATTAAACTCCAATGATATCTGAAAGTATGTAGCTACACAAAGATTTTTCACTTAAATAGAAGGTGCACAAAACATTGCATCACTTGTATTAAGGAAACAAAACATGTTTGTTGGAGCTTAAAGAGTGAAATGGATATTTTTCTAGTCAGAGAAGCACAGGAACTTTTTTCAGTCCTCTTTCTTCTTATTCTTTCCCTCAATATTTCTAATAAAGCTCTGTTGTTTGAAGTGATTACAGCCTCATGCCCTATCCTGCAACAATCTGGTCAGGAATCTTCTGGGTTGTGTTAACAGTTCTGTGGTGAGTTTCTGGCACATGCCAGCAACATGTGTAATCAGAACACATAGGTCACAAACTTGTTGACTGAGTCCTGTTGACAAACTTGTTATATGACAACACTTAATGGCTTCTAAATACTGGGAAGATTTTCGAAACATTGAAAATACTTGACAATTTTGGTGGCATATTTTAGTTGTCTGTCAAGTTTTTTTAACAGCAATGTTATGAGTGGGGCACATTCATGCATGTTCACATAGCCTAATATGTTACACGAGATCTTACTTCCATGCAGGTCCTCCCTGATAGGGTCAAAGAGGCTCATGTCTGTCAAGCTGTTCTTTCCTTGGTATGCCTGGGTACAATTCGGTAGAGAAGTAGCAAATGTGAGCAGCAGCCCCATTCCAGAAAATCAGGACCAAAGCGTATGCATGAACTAGAATCATTTTGACTAAAGATGGAGGTAAAACAGATAAGAAAAGGATCTGCTCAAACATCCCTGAAACACCATCAGTATAGACTGTTGAAATGTTATCACTGGTCACTTTTGTTCGCTGAGTGTTTATACATACATCATGTACACCAATTATATGGAGAATAAGTGGCCTTATTAAATTTATAGAATGCTTGCAGCTGGAGTAGACATTTGTTAATTGCGAGAGACAGTCAAGAATCTATCCAAGTTTGATTTGTAAAACAGAAAAACTTTAAAAAAAACCTCTTTCTTAAGATGGGGACATGGCAACACAATGGCCAGCAATTACTGTTCCCGAGATCTGAATTTGATCCAGACCTCCACTGCAGTCTGTGTAGAACTTGCATGTTCTCCAAGTGACCCTATGGGTTTTTACCAGGTACTTCAATATAGTAGACACGCATGCACACATGCTTGGAGGTTAATTGTTCACTGTAAATCACCCTTCAGTTTGAAGTGGCAAAAGAATCAAAGGGGATGTTGGAGAAGGTAAGTTGTCAGCTACAGAAAAACAGGCAGGGGTTGAATAGGATTTTAAGGTTGCTCTGCTAGCATTTGACATGAACTAAACGACAACCTTCTGTGCCATACCAAGTAAATAATAAGAAATTAAATTGTTGAAATCAGTCAGAAGACTAGTTAATGTCTGTGAAGATAAAACAAGTTGAGATGAGCACAGTTTTGGCAGAACTGAAATAAGAAATAGGTGGACTGTATATTTTTGGAGAAAGGTGTGAAAGATTGACGAGAATGGCCTATAAAGTACTCAAGTAAAATAAAAAAGCAAAAAAGATTGAGGCGGATTGAAGTAGAACCATAAAAATTTGTTGTTTTAGCCTCTCGTTTTAAAACTATAGGTAGTTCGATACGATTAGGACCCTATATACAATGTATATTGAAGTACTAGACTTTAAGAAACTGGTCATGTGTTTTCCAGTGAATTATCAGAGGCACCAGTTTTTCTTTCAATCTTACTTTCAAACTTGCATTTTGTTGTATTTTATTGACCAATAACACATGAATATTTTCGGTGCACAAAGAATACAGGAATGAGAGATATTTCTAACATATTGATTTGATGTGTTCCGATATTTTATTTGTCCTGTTTATTCTTTGCTACTTTGTCGTTTTCAAAAACAATTTAATGTATTGCAGAGTCACTTGATTCAACAAAAAGTAGGTATACCATACTTTCACACAGTGCCATTGTTTCAGTTTTGAAGTATCTTTTTCTCCAATTAACTTAATTACTTTATTTACATTGATGCCTTGTGTTACCTTCACTGAGTGTGGGTTGGTGGAAGGGTGTAGGTAGCAGTGACCTCTTCCTTGATGTCTGCTTTATTCTACTCTTGAATGCTCCACCAGGTGGTACACAAGAGTGCTCAGGATTGACGTAACCTTTCATTTCTCTCAGCCACAGGCTGAGAATGTCTTTCCCTTTTATTGTTCCTTATTAAACTGAAACAACTAATCAGTTCTTATGCAAAGTTATCTATCTGCATTATTAACTCAGCAAACTCAATAGTCCTCTCTACAGAAACTGCCTGATCTTCAAGGCATTTCCAGCACCCTCCTTTAGGATTCACTTCTCTCCAACAGATGTTACCTGCATTTCATAGCATCTAAGTGTCACTTTGTTTCTTTTCTCTCTCCCTGACTTCTCTCATTGGACTTTCAACCAGATGGTTCCATAAATAGTGAATCACCTCAGCAAGCCTGGCCTCATCCTATTAAAGATATTCCCTTTATCCTTTCCATCCCTCTCCCATTGTCTCTGCAGTTTGAAGCTAACTTATTTTCTTACTTCCTCATTCAAATGAATCCTGAAACATTAACTCTGTTTCTCTTTTGACAAATACTGCCTGACCTGCTGAGGATTTCCTGAATTTTCTCCAACTTCAGATTTCCAGTATCTGCAGCTTTTAGAATCCCAAATTATTGTACTCGCTATAAATATCAAATACTCACCATCTTAAAATGACGTGGCTGGAAGCGTGTAGTTCACAGCACTAAAGGACTATCTTCCTCCAAATCTGATTCTTAGATTTATTTTTCGTTCCTCTGAGATTATTCAGAGGCTGTCTGTCATTATCCAGTAAGGTGAGGTGGTCTGTCCAGTTATAGTTAACAGAAAAGACTTTTTCCATGCTTTTATGGAGGTGTATATTTAGTTGATATGTGTCCCAACCTTGAAAGCTACGGATAAGACAAAGAAGGAAAATAAGCAGCTCTAGAAGTAATTGAAGGCCTGTGTCCACCTGAAAATCCATGACCTTAAAGTGGTGGATGGAAAGAGTGCAAGAGGCCCAGCAGTTCACTGGTAGTCATAACTTGCACTGATTCTTCCATGCTGACATGACAACCTATGGCCTACATATCCAAAAACCAACACTACTGAAAGTCAAGGACAGATTTGAACTTAACAAGGAAAGAGAGGCAGTCAGCACCTACAGGAAGAAGTACTTCAAAGAGCTCCTTGCCCATGACTCTATCTTTGATGCAAAGATCCTTGATTCCATCCCACAGCAAACCATGCTACCAGCCTTGCTGCCACCTCGGATCAATACATACTTGATAAGTCCAAATGCCAACTGAAAATGACAAGGCCTCAGGAACAGACAACATCCCTACTGAAGTTCAAAGCTTGGCATCGAGGCACTTAAGACATAAATTCATGATTTTTGTATTCCACATCTGGGAAGAAAGAAACTCCACAATTCAAATTTATGATTGTGCTCAAGATAGGAGTATAATCCAAACATAGGGACTGCAGAGGGGTATCCCTGCTGCCTGTCATAAGAAAAGCCATCACTGGGGTTCTTATCTGTTTCTTCCCAGTTGCCAAAGAGAAGCTTCCCAAGACATAATCTGGATTCTTTCTATCAGGATGCACCATGGAGCTGTTCTGAACTGTGTGTCATCAAATGATACTCAGGGAGCATGGCCTCCTTTGAAGTCACAGTTGCTTTTGCCTCTGTCAAGCAAGACAAATTGTGGAGCATTCTTTTAAAATTTGGCTACCTGTAGAAATTAGTCTTCATTTTACACCTGTAACATGTAAGCCATAATCTTGACCAATAGATCCACAATAGACCCAGGCTCTGTGCAGACTGGTGTCATGCAGCACTACATCATCATCCCTCCACTTTTCTCAGTCTTTTATGCCACAATGCCTCACCTAAGATAAGATTTCTTTATTAGTCACATGCACATCGAAACACACAGTGAAGTGCATCTTTTTGCATAGGGTTCTGGGGCAACCCACAAGTGTCACCACGCTTCTGGCGCCAACATGGCATGCCCACAACTTCCTAACCTGTACATCTTTGGAATGTGGGAGGAAACCGGAGCACCTGGAGGGAAACCCACACAGACACAGGGAGAACGTACAAACTCCTTACAGACAGTGGCTGGATTTGAACCTGGGCCACTGGTGCTGTAACGTGTTACGCTAACCGCTACACTACTGTGCCTGCCACCGCTCCTCCAACAATCTCTCTCTTGAGGAAAGTTAATATACAGAACCAATAGAAGATATTTAACTTGCACCTTTTGGCTGCATTGAAGGAAAGAGCTTTTATCTAGACTTGAACATAGAACAGTACAGCACTGGACAGGTCATTTGGCCCACTATGTTGTGCCGATCTTGATGCTAATTTACAGTAAATGTCCTCCTCCTGTGTATCATCCCATATCTCTCCATCTTTTATATTCATTTGTCTATCTAAAAGCCTCTTAAACTCCACCAAACTGCCTGCTTCCACTACTATCCAAGTAACCTATTCCAAGCATCTACCAGTCTGTGTATAAAAACAATTAACCCTCACATCACCTTTAAACTCCACCCCCCCCGCCCCACCCCCCAAAAATTAAAAGCTTATCCTCTTATCCTCTGGTATTTGACATTTCTACCCTGGGGAAAGGATTCTCATTGTCTACCCTGCCTATGCCCCTCATAATTTTAGAAATCTTCAGGTCTCCCCTCAGTCTCCGATGTTCTCGGGAGAACAACCCATGTTTGTCCAATCTTTCCTTAAACCTGGCAAAAGGTTGCAGATCTACTCATTAACAATGATCCCTCCTTTTCGTAGCTTCTCAGGTACGGTTTACATGCAGCAGGTACCCCAAAAGTATTAAAAGGTACCACTGATGGCCTCTCCATAACATCCTCCAAATCGACTGACAGGACCAACAAACTAATATTAGTGTACTCTCCCAGGCTATCATCCAAGCAGTGAGGCTTGAATAACACTTGCTCAGCTCCAATGGACACTGTCCACATTTTATACACCAAACTCTCAAAACAAACACTCTCTCCAAAGTTCCATCATGGCAAGGAAATACAAGAGAGACAAAGGAAAGAATTCAAGGATGTTCCCAGAGCCATCTTAAAGAAGTGCAACATCTTCACTGATTTAAAGGAATTCCTAGCCCCTGACCACTCAATTTGGTAGCCCAGTGTAAACGACAAAAGTAGCATACTAGTTCCTAAATTATCTATCAGCCTATTCCATCACGCAACTCCCTCCCTTCCTGTGAATCCCACAATGACCTCATCAGTCTCCTCAGAACCTACAGAATTGGATTAGAAACAAACCGTCCTCAATCCTGAGGGATTACCAAAGAAAAAAGATGAAAAATAAAGAACTATTGGCCAATTCCATGCTAACCACCCGCTCTCCCTACCCCAGGCTTATTTTTGGCTGGCTCTTGTTTATTGCTCTCTCCTGTGAGATGGCATTCATTTTTTGGGGAGTTGGTACAGGTTTGATGAGAAGAACGGCTTCCTTTCTGAATCAATTCTATGATTTCATAAATTGCAAACCTAACGAGCAGGTGCTAAAATGCAAAACCAAGCCAAATACTAGGTCCCAAGTGTTCACCTCATTTCACTGTTGTTTGCTCTGCTATGAGGTTACAGTATCTATGCGTCTGATCTTTCCCTCTTTCAACCTTGTGGTTGAATGGTCTAAACTTGTTATAATCTGAATGATGGTTTCATACCACTCCAGAGTAGTCATGATGGTATTTCCGTACCACATCCCTGCTCTTGCATCCTCTGCCAAAGTGATTAATATTATGGTTTGTGGGTTTCTGATAAACCTAGAAAAGAGCATGATTATTTAAGAGTGATATCTTAAGCACAAGAAATATGCATGCATGCATATGCTTAATAATCATTGGGATGGGGAGAGGCATTGGCCCTGCTGCCCTCTCTCCCCCAATATTCTTGCCGACACCAGTGGATGAGTAGTTAAAAAGAACATCTGATACACTGTGTGTCAGCATTTCGACTTGAACCTATCATTAGGCAAGACCATTGCACTTGTTTTCTTTGGACTGTTGGGCATCATTACAACTAATGCCATATTTTGCTTAATTGATGTGGGAATCCTGAAAGTCAAATGAAATGGAGTTTAAGAGATATTAAATGAATTGGAAGTGTTTGTGGTCAAATATTAAAAAAAAGGAGAGACAATCATAGAATAATTTCAGCTCCAAAATATGACCCAAAGAAGGATGGAGTAACAGTGGTGACATGGGGAAACTGTGCACATGACATCAGAGCACAGCAGAGTGCAAAGGACTGAGGTAGTCAGTATACTGAGATATTTTTCTAAAACCTACTTGCCATTGTATGAGGGTTTCCACAGAAACTGTCATCTATTGTTCACTGTCCTATATCATAGCAACCAGATCCATATATTTTCTTTGTCTAGGTCTGGTATGACTGCTGCAATCTTTCTCCCTGGCAAAAAATGCTCGCCATTGCCTGAATTACCTCAACTATAAATACTGTAAATCTTTCTAGCCCTTGTTACGAACCAGCAACAAAAGAACCACACTGAGTCATGATTCAGTGTTAAAAACTACTTTATTAATAACTACTTATGATAATAAGTAAAATGAAAGTAAAAATGTTAGAATGTTAGAACTAAAAATGTTAAACCCTAAACATTAACCCCAAAAACTAACTAAACTCGTCGTGTGCGTGTGGCAAATTCCCAAACTCCACGTTCAGGAATGGTTCTCAAAGTTTAGTTCAGTCAGCAAGCTATCAGGTGAAACATAAGAAAAGGCTTCTTCCTCAACCGCCGTTGACTGAAGACAAGACATAGAAGTAGAGAGAAAATAGAGAGTAATTACGAAATCCAAATCTTCCACGATGGAACCCAAACGACGACTCAGTGTTTACTCAGCAGTGACGATTCCACTGCTTTGTTCTGAAGCATCTGCCACACCCAAGAGCATCCATGATATGGCGATCCACACAAAATGCCTGTCTTCCTCAACAGATTAACGACAAAGTGGACTCCACCGGATTACTCCCAAAAATCCATCCGTGGATTGTAGTGACAGTCACAATTATTGTTTCTCATCCATTGATAGAGAAAACAAGCAGGCTAGTGTGTCTCTCTCTCTTCTCTCTCTCTTCTGACAGACTCCGACTGGCTATTCCAACCACATTATGACATCCTTTATCTTCTGTTGATGTAAGCACACCCCCCCAACACACACACTCTCTTAAAGGGTCATTCACTAATAGTAACCTAGTCCGTAACACCCCACTGTAATTGACTTAATTCAGGTGAAATTATTTGTAAACATTATCCTATCCTGAAGTTTGTCAGTGCCCGAGGTATTTGAAATCCATCCTCGGTGTCACTGATGTTTGTAATCATCTTCTTCCTGATTTATTTAGAATAGTTCACCAGGAAAATCCCCCTGGTACATTTTATTGTTGCCTCCAATAAATCTGAGTAAGGAATGAGACATGAATATTCATGTATAGTTTACAGGCCTCAAGCTATGTGAAGAACCAGTTGTCTTCCCAAGCACAGTCATGCAAGTTTCTCAAACTATACCTGCAAATTCCACAAATTAGAGAAATAACATGTCATGTGAAATCACACAATCACATCCTTGGCTCAAAGCAGAAATAATGCTGATATATCAGTGTGGTTCTGAGAGTATGTTACACTGTCAGAGTCTTTTTAGTGAGTTGTGAAATCAAATTCAGATCTTGATACCTCTCTGATACTAGTTTTTACTTAAACCAACTGTGGTTTCTTGGTATCTTGATCAACTAGCCATATCCAAAAGAAGTCTCTAAAATAAGCAGCCACTTATTCAAGGTGGATGCTTTCCCAAAGTTCTTCCTAGGCAAAGTAACTGCAAGGCAATGGACAGGTGTAAAAGTAATTCAAAAGATGAATGGAATATTGGACTTTACCTGAAAAGAATGAGAATAGAATGAGGTAGAATTTTTTTTTACAGCTGTTCTGAGTCTGCTTTGGCTGCACCTGGACCACTGTGTTCACTTATGGAGATTATGTTCTTAAGGAAATATTAGACACGGAATGCATTATGGATTCACCAGAGGTATCCCGGGGATAAAGGATTACATTTCAAAATTGAGATTGATTTTTTTTTCCAATGTAAGGTTATTAAGGCTACAAAGAAAAATATTTGGCTAAAAACAACTGCGATCTAATTGAATGGCAGAACAGGCTTGAAGGGCTGAATCGCCATTACTGTTCCTGTGTTCCAAAGTAAATAAATGCCATTCCAATAGATTGGATCTACTGATGACTAGTTTAGAAAATAGCAAGATATAAGCCATAATAAAGTTTGTAAGAAG
>JARFYF010000063.1:101923468-101933602 GCA_030265395.1 Rhina ancylostomus
CCATTGTCTACTATCCTCTCCTACTCTTCCTTCTTCCTTTGCCCTCTTCCTTTCCAGCCCTGATGAAAGATCTCGGCCCAAAGTGGCAACTGTTTATTTCCTTCCACAGATGCTGCCTGACCTGCTGAGTTCCTCCAGCATTTTGTGTGTGTTGCTCCAGATTTCAGCATTTGCAGAATCTCTTGTGTCTCAGTGTTGCATTTTGTCGCTCACAACATACAGGTCTTCCCCAGCTTATGAATGTCCAACTTATGGCCTGCCCATACATAGGAAGGAGCGTTTGGGAGACTGGCAGGATGAAGTAGCTGGCTGCTGCAGGGCTGCAAGCATCTTCTGCTGTGTGGGAACAAGGTTTGCAGCCATATTACCAACTTGTGAACTATTTGGCTTCCGAGCAGTTCACAGGATCGGAACCCTGCTGTCACCTGGGTACTACCTCTTGTCTCTTCTACACTGGAAGAAACAAATGCAGATTGGGTGGCTGCAAAGCACTTGCGTTGCACCCTTCCAGACTCAGTGTTGATGCAACAATTTCAGGTGCTTGCTTTCACTGTTTATATCAGAACTGGCTCATTCTGCCGTACATTTATCCATCTATATATTAACTATGTTTTTTTCCCTCTGTTGACACTGCCTGATCTGCTGGACATTTTGCGACAGCTCTAACCTGTGTGTCTCTCTCTCTCTCTCTCTCTCTCTCTCTCTCTCTCTCTCCAACTCATTCATCTGTCAATTAGCACAATGACAAACCTTAGCACAATTCAGCTTATCAAAGCTAGTCTTTTGCCCTATCCATCCCTTTCCCACACTCTCTGCAAATAAAAACAACATGATTTCTCCCTGTCCCAGTTCTCATGAAGGATCTTTGATTTGAAATGTGAAAGTTTCTCTTTCCATATGCTGCCTGACTTGTTGGGTATTTCCAGCATTGACTGTTTCTATTTCAGATTTCCCATATCTGCAGGTTCTGTGATCTTTTATCATCTTTATTGGCTTTAAGGAGAACCCAGGCCACTTAAGGGTCTCAAGTGAGACTAAGCTCTTACAGCTCATCACCATAAATGGACATAATATCCACTTTATTTCACTGTGCTCTTTCAAGGGGTATCTTAGACCTCAGATACATGAACAGTTAAAGTTTTTTCCTCTCTTTACCAGCATCCATTCCACCGTAAATAAATGAAGTTCCCTAATGGTGTGAGGTAGACAATTTGCTAGTGACTTAGCTTCCTGTTTGATAGTGCCAACAATGTTTTTCAGTGTTATATGTGTTGGTTAGAGGCCCTTGGATCAACCTCAATTGGTTGTGGTGCTACTGCTGCCGTACCAGTAACTCTATTCATCCATCGGCTCACTAATCTGCTCTGGTTCCCAGTCAGTTAACATTAAGATTGCCATTTGTGTTTTCAAATCCATCTCTAACTCACCCCTCCCCATCTTCGTAAAATTCCTCCAGGACCATACCCTCTGAGATCTCTGACCCTCCTCTAATCCCTGCCCATTAGCTCATCCCGATTTCTATTGGCAGCCGTACCTTCAGCTGCCAGGGCTTGAAGCTCTGGAGTTCCCTCCCAAACCCATCCTGTCTCATTTTGCTTTAAGACTCTCCTCAAAACCCACCTCGGTGACAAAGCTTTTGGTTCCCTGCCCGAATACACCTTAAATATTTTGATGTTAACTTGTGTCTGGTCATGCTCTGTGAAGCCTGGGGCTTTTTACTAGCCTAAAGGCATTGTATTAAAATATTGTTGTTGTTTGAAATATACACTATGATTTCATCTGCTTGGAATGTGGATTTGGGGTAGTCTCCATGTAGTTTCCAGGTCCTTACTCTGAGAGCAGCACTGAAACAGATAGTTCAGATGTTAATAGAAATATATCAACGTGTAAATAAAAGCACATTAACCAAGTTCCAAGTTGAAGTTTATTATCATGGCTGTACATAAACAGGGCATAAATGCCATGAAAATGACCTTTTTGCAGAAGCAGCAGCAGCAGCAGCACAGTACCTTGCAAACATGACGAACCTTAAATTAACATGAACTTAAATTAAGCTGCATGCACATTGCATGATTGGCTCTCACCCTTCCACTCACCATCACCTCTCCCTTTCGCCACCACTCTGCCCCATCTTCCCCTCATAACTATCACCATTAGATAAATTCATACCACAGGAAACAGCTTAATACTTTTGGTCACCCCCAGGACTGAAAAAGAAAGCACAAGGATAGAAAAAAATTAAGGTCGGCTCTACATGTGTGTGACTGAAAGTTAGGAAGGAAGCAATGTTTGAACATAAACCTGACACCTTATCAGTCGAGATTGATAGGAAGATTTGTATGACACAACATCAGGGTATCACAAAGTGCTGTACATCCTACTGGGTACTCAAGAATCATTGGCATGTGGACAATGTTTGCGTGCGTGCGCGCGCACACACACACACACACACACACTTCATTGTGAGAACCTGTTTCAATGATGCTGGTTCGGGAATGAATATTAGCACAGAATAGTGCCAGAGGATATGCTGCATTCACACTGGAGGCCAGATAGGTCCTTGGTTTATTGGACTGGATCACTTCTGTCAGGGCTGCACTCCCTCATTCTAGATACTGTGTTCATATCTCTGGAGTGGGTCATGAACACGCAAACTTCTGACCTGGAGGTGATTGTGTTACCCACTGAGGTAAAATGATTAGATCCCCTTGTGATTAATAGTTAGTGTGGCATTTATTGCCCTTTTCCCTTTATTTTATTCTGTGCCAGGCAATTGTCTTTTAAACATCATGGTCCTTGTTACAGAAAGAACCAATGAACATTTTTAAGCTACTTGCATGCTCTTTGAACTTACAGGCTGATCTAATAATGATCACCAATAGCTTAGCCTGGTCTAGTCAAGTAGACGCCATGGCCAAGAAAGCGCACCAGCACCTCTACTTCCTCAGAAGGCTAAGGAAATTTGGCATATCTCCATTGACCCTCACCAGTTTCTATAGATGCACCATAGAAAGCATCCTTTTTGGATGCATCACAGCTTGGTAGGGCTACTGCTCTGCCCAAGACTGCAAGAAATTGCAGAGAGTTGTGGACTCAGCTCATTCCGTCACGAAAACCAGCCTTCCCTCCATGGACTCTGTCTACACTTCCCACTGCCTCGGGAAAGCAGCCAACATAATCAAAGAACCTATCCGCCCCAGATATTCTCTCTTCTCCCCACATCCATCGGGCAGAAGATACAAAAGCTTGAAAAAAATGCATCTTCAGACTCAAGGACAGTTTCTAGCCCGCTGTTATACATCTCTTGAATGGACCTCTTGTATGATAAAGCCAAACTCTTGATCTCATAATCTACCTCGGCATTCAACACAATCATCCCATCCAATCTCATCATCAAGCTTCAAGACCTGGGCCTCTGCGCCTCCCTTTGCGACTAGATACTCGACTTCCTCATCAGTAGACCTCAGTCAGTGAGGATCGATAACAACATCTCCTCCTCACTGATCATCAACACAGGTGCACCTCAAGGCTGCATATTTAAGTCCCCTGCTCTACTCTCTTTACACCCATGACTGCGTGGCTGAGCACAGCTCCAATACCATCTATAAATTTATTGACAACACCACTGTTGTTGGCCAAATCACAGGTGTTAATCAGTCAGAGTGCAGGAGTGAGATAAAACATTTGGTTGAGTGGTTCCATAATAACAACCTCATGTTTAACATCAACAAGATCAAGGAGCTAATCATTGACTTCAGAAAGAGGAAGCTGGGAGACTATGTGACAGTTTTCATTGGTGGGTCAGAGGCGGAGAGAGTAAGCAGTTTCAAATTCCTGGGCATTAACATCTCAGATGAACTGTCCTTGGCCCAGCACATAGATGTAATCACAAAGGAGGTGGACCAGGATGTCACCAAATACTCTAACAACTTACAGATTTGAAATATCCTGACTGGTTGCATCATGGCCTGGTGCAATGATTCCAATGCACAGAAATGCAAGAGGCTGCAGAGTAGTGGACACAGCCTGGTCCATCACAGGCACAGCCCTCCCCACCAGTGAGAGCATCTACAGGAGATGCTGCCTCAAAAAGGTGGCATCGATCATCAAAGATCCCCACCATCCAGGTCATGCCTGCTTCTCACTGCTGCAGTCAGGCAGGAGGTACAGAAGGCTGAAGTCCAACACCACCAGGTTGAGGAACAGCTACTTTCCTATAGCCATCAGGTTCTTGAACTGACCTGCACCAGCAACCCTAATCCTACCTCAACAACAGAACACTATAGACCACCTCTTGCACGACCACAGACTTGTCTGTGATTTTTTTTGCACTGATATCTTGTTTTACACTTATTTTTCTCTTCACTGTCTTGTTTAATTTATGTATTATTTATATTCTGTGTGTTGTCTGTACCTACAGGCCTATGATGCCACTGAAGCAAGTTTTTCACTGCATCTATACCTCACTGTATTTGTACAGATGACAATAAACTCAACTTGACCTGACATGGCCATGTGCAGAAAATACTTATTGTTTGCACAAGCTCTCAAGGACCTCACTTGATTCTTTATGTATTGTCATATTCCTGGAAAGAAATCATCTTTGCAAACCGTTTTGAACATCCAATATGTACAGTTTCGCTCATCACTTTTGAGCATTCCCATAATCCCTGTCTTCCGTGCCTTTGCCTGTCCTATTGCTTCTATGCAGTGTTCTCCCAGCGCTTGCAGAGAAGTTGATGAAAGACTGCTCACATGCAATAGAAGAGGCTTTAATAAGCTCAAAGTGGTGACCTCAAAGTGGTATGACTTTCATCATGAGTAGCAGCAGTCTGGACAGGCAACAAGTATGGTGACAGTGTAGTGGTGAGATCACAAATGGTGTCATCCTGAGAGAGGACAGTCCATCTATGCTCCACTAAACCACTGTCACTCTCCCAGACCAACAATCCAAATAACCTGTTAGAAGAGATCGCTGTAGTACTGTGACACCATTCATAGATTCTTTGACCATGGTGGCAGCAATCTGAACTGCTCAGAGTGACTTTGGTCTGCATAGCAAGGAGGCTGAGACTTCGATCTCACATTGCATGATAGTTAGATTCAGAAGTATTAAAATGAAACTGGCTATTAAGACTTCCCCTTTGAATTTTATGCATCATAATAAGGGATTGGTAGTGTATCTATTAATATAATTTGGATACTTTGATGTAAAACGAGGCAAGCAGGGAAAGTTATATATTTTTTTCAGATTAAAGTATCTTTTATGTTTTAAGATGCTCATAGGCAAATCTTTGATGTGAAGTTGAGGTGAAGGGTTAAGAATTCATCTGCTTTCCACTGATTAACATTCTTTACATGACTTTCCTTGTTTACTGATTCCAGTGTTCCTATAGCATGAAATGAATAAATTGCAAGCTATCAGAAGTGACAGTATTGTAACTATAATCCATGTAATGAAGGTAGGACCCTGTTTGAATAAACTATATATTGGATTTCTAGACTTGGCTTGTCTTTTAAATACTTTTTTTAAGCAGTTTTTGATTATGCATAAATGATGCATTTATATCAATAATGTTCAAAACAAAAATGATAATTCTGAAACATTAATTAAATGAAAGCAATCATTACAAATAGTTTCAATAAGAGAAACAAAAATTCTTTGTTCTTATTCATGATACTTTTTGTAGACTCACAGTATTGTATTAAGGCTCTGATTTTCTTCAAAAAGGATAATAGGAATTAAATTCAGGGCTCTCTGTCTTTGATGACGAATAAAGAAGCCTTGTAATTGGGCATCAGAACATCAGTAATTACAGGGCTGTGGAGGAACCAGTGCTCAAAATTTGGCCTTCTGGTACAACTGTGTTTAAACTTGGAGTAAGGGACTCAGATTGAAGGTTTGAGTAGCAATAGAATAGTTATAACAGGAAACTTCAACTTTTTAAATATAAACAGGTATAATCAAATTGAATCATAAGGTTTAGAATAACTATGGAAAGGGATACAGGCCAAAAAGAAGTCAATTGAAGCAGAGGCAATTTTTAATGGGATGAGAACAGATCTGAGCTGGGTATATTAGAATCAAAGCTTGACAGGAAAAGTAATAATTGAGAAATGATAGGGTATTAAGGTGAAAATATTTTAGCTATAGTCTCATTTCCATGTGGAAGAGGGATAGGAAAATTAAAGTTGAAACTACCCGTATGACTAAACAAAAATGGAGAGTAAAATAGAGCAGAGAAAAATAGAACCAGGCTAATTACACAAAGTTCAGAAAGGAAGCAAAAAAGGAAATAAGAGGGGGCATGGAGAGAGAATGAGAAAAGGCTGCCAACAAAAATAAAGGAACCCCTAAAATATTCCATGACATGTGAATTGGAAAATTGTTGTAATTAGAGATGTTTGATTAATGACCCAAAAGGCAATCTACTCAGGAGGTGGAGGGCATGGCTGAGGCATTAAATTAATACATTACACCAATCGATACTGAGGAAGAAGATTCTGTTATGCTTCAGAAAAGATGTAGTTGAATTTCTGGAAGTGCTAAAATTGTTTAAGGATATGTTCTAGAACAGCTGCTGCACTTAAGTCATCTGATTGAGAAGGGACTTGTGCTTGGTTGCTCAATGAAGTAAAGGAAGAATTGCAGAGGTCCTGGCCATAATCCTCCAATCCATTGATAGTTTCAGAGGTGGTGCCTGAGGGCTAAAACTCATGTTCAAAAAAATGTTGTGATATTCCCAGCAATTATAGACTAGTCAGTTTAAACTCAGTGATGGGGAAAATTCTAAAAATGATAATCAAGGACAGAATTAGCAGTTACTTGAACAGGTGTAGATTGATTAGTCACAGCTAATATGGATTTGATCAAGCAGAAATGATCACGTAAGGAAATGCAATTGATATAATAGATATGGGTTTCCAAAAAGGCATTTGATGTGAGCCCTAAAATAGGTTTGTCATCAAAATTGAATACCACAGAATAAAAGATCTGTACCTGTATGGATAAAAGATAGTCTAAGTAACAGAAAACAGAGGGTAGTAGTGAAAGATCAGTGTCAGGTGAATAGAGAGATACAGAGAGTTGGGCATGCGCCACCTTGGAGATACAGGACCTCAGAAGCAAGAGCAACAATGATTGGGCAGTTACATTTTTTATTTGTTTACGGCTTTAAGGTGCTCCCTCACAGTCAACCAATGTCCCAGTGGGAAACAGATGCAGGTGACAGGTCATTACCTAATTATAAAAATGGCCTAAAGTTAATATAGAAGTTATTTTGTTAGTCTACAAGGACAAAGAAAATAGTAAGGAGTAATCAAATTGTCACCAACACATATTTGTCAGAATACTGCCCCAATAGATATCCCCTTTTTGCATCAACACATTTTATTTTTTTCTCCATAGGGTCATGTAGAGTGTGCTTTATAGCCGTAAGTTAAAATTTGTTACTTCTGCTTCACGAATTAACATGGCATAACAGAATCTTGGCATAGTTTTTGTATTACCTAGATGTCCTCAAATAAGCTTCAGTTCAAATATTTATTTCAGGTTGATCTGAACTGACCTTCAATCTATTCACCCTGGAGGCAAAACAACATCTTCAGCAATTATTATTCAAGAATCAATGGAAAAATGTGTTTTGTTAACCATTGAGGCGATGCTTTACTTGGATAGCACATAATTTCTGTACATCTTATCCTTATGGCAACAGCTTCTTGCTGAACTCCACATTTCGTAACTAACCAAAGACAAGCTCTTTCTCACACATATGACGATTTTAAAAACTAAAACCTTCATATGGGATCATTGTTCCATACTTCTATTTAGTTTAATTATTTGCTTATTACTGAAAATATAAGATTAATGGAGACTTTGGTTGAGATTTGAACCCTGCAGGGTATGGATTATTTTACTGCAAATTCAGAAAGAAAGCATTGGGGGAATAATAGATTTGAATAAATCCTGTTTAGTATCAGTGGAAAAAAAACATTGCTCACCAATAGGTGGGGTGCTCATCTTTCTTTGAACAAAATTTTTACTCAAATACAAGAATTGAAGTAAGCTATGTAAATAGCAAAATAGAAAGGATGTCTGTAGTTAACTGACACTCTTAGTGAAAAAATGTGGCTTTTCTTACTGCTTTAAAATCTATAAAAATGTGTATATTCCCAAGGTGATGTACTTGCCATAAAATATTCAGTTTCTTTTGACCAGGGCACATAGCACAATCCAGATATCCACAATCTATAATTCTGAGTTCACTGAAATTGCCTCATGGTAACAACATATTTCAAAAGTATTCATCTCTTGTTGAAAGGATACACACAAATCTTTAATCCAGCTTTCTTTTTTGAGCCACTTTTCATTTCTGGCCATTTTGATTTTATTTCTATTTATAGTGTTGCTGTCAGTTGGAGAGAAGAGTTAAAAAAATAGTGATATTTTCTAAAAATTCTATAGAAATGGTTAATATTGCCATTTAATTCTAATACCAGATAGCTTGGAAATTCTAATCTCCCATCTCTGATAGCCAGAGAAAGTGAAAATCATTTGTTTTTCCTTTTCTGCATTGCCAGGTGGTAAATTTGTAGAGGATCACCACCAAATCTCTTCTTTTGTGATGGGAGGAATTGTGTGACGAAAGGGGAGGGGGGAATTGAATCATATTTCTGAGCAACTATAATGGCACCTGCTTACCCAGTGAATGCAGTGTTTCAGATGAGGGGACTATCACACAACATGAAAACTGCTCTGTAAGGTTCAATGTGGACACAATAGTGGGAATGTGAAGAAGGGTTTAGAAGGATTTTGTCTGGAGTCCTAACATGGTAAGTGGGCATGAGGTATGATCAAGACAAAGTAAAGTGGGCAATGATGTGCAAAATGGGCGGCACAGTAGCGTAGCGGTTAGTGCAACACTATTACAGCGCCAGCGATTGGGGTTCGATTCCCGTCGCTGTCTGTAAGGAGTTTGTACGTTCTCCCGTGTCTGCATGGGCTTCCTCCAGGTGCTCCAGTTTCCTCCCACATTCTAAAGATGTTCCAGTAGGTTAATTTGGGGTTTAAAATGGGCGGTGTGGACTCGTTGGGCCGGAAGGACCTGTTACCACACCGTAAATAAAATTTAAAAAATTTAAATTTTAAATTAAAAATAAATTTAAATTTAAAACATTAAGTAGGTGAATGTTCACAATTGTTCCTACCCTCAGTCTCCTGGACAGTCACCTTCTTCATTGACTGATAGTTTTTTTCTCTCGTTGTGAGAAGTATTTTTCTATGGTTCACCATTACTGTAGCAGCTTATCAAGTGATGCACTGTTAAACTGAGACCATGAGAAACTCATCAATCTCTTGATTCAATCAATCTTATAATTTGCTCAAATTTTGCATTTGTATTGGTCCTCCAAATACACCTGTTTGGATTGTGTTATGCAGGTCCACATCAGATTCATATTCAATGTCAAATCCAGAAAATATATTGGAATTAGACAGCTACAATAAAACTACATCAAAATGTCATTGGGTTTTCAATCCAATATCAAAAACAATCTTCTCTTACTGCCATTCTCATCATCTAGTTCCTTTCTGAAAAAAAATGAATTGTGATAAAACATTCCCTATTACCGGGAATAATATCTCTTCATGAATAAATACTTGTAAGAGAAGGATTGAGAAAATAGGAAGGCTGTGGTGCTTAAAGTACAAGTTCAAATAATGTGCTATATTAGCTACTTAGATATATCTATATCTACAACATCCTTGCTAAGCACAGCCACACTATCAAGAAAAACTACTTACAAGGAAGGAAAACACATGAGCTCATTTTTCCCAGGAAACTGGGCATTAATTTTGGAATTCTGTATGGCAATCTCTTTTGTTTCTGAATTACCAGGGACAATAACAAGAGTTTTATCAATTAGGATAATTTGAGGCTTCTCACTGAGGCCTATGGGATAACAAAACCCTGCAGTGGAAGATGATATAAATCCCCCAGTCCCATATCTGTTGCTGCAGCTTCCTGCACACCTTGTGTCTACTGCTGGGAAAACTGAGGGCCTGTCCAATACAAGCAGTAAGCCCAATTAGTTTGCAAATTGGGAGGTCCAAAATGTCCATTTTAAGGCAGTAAT
>JARFYF010000063.1:101941273-101951744 GCA_030265395.1 Rhina ancylostomus
TTCCTACAAGGGAACATGCCTAAGGAAGAAAACCTACCACTTCAACAGTATATTTCAGGAATCAGAATGTACCTTAAGTCTGTAATATGCTTCACAGGAAATCACAAATGTGAATAGTAATTTAAATTTGATTGCTTTTGGAGGGGCACATTAAATTCTCATACACAATATAAATGCACTGTACTAATCAAATGGTTAAAATAACCATCCCAGAATGGAAGAGTGGACAGTGTTATGGTCACTGTCCCCCAAATGCTCACCCACCAATAGATCTATCACCTGTCCTGTTTCATTACCTAAAACTAGATCTAATATGGCATTCCCTCTAGTCAGCCTGTCAACATACTGCGTCAGGAATCCATCCTGGACACACTAACAAACTTCGCCCCGTCTAAACCTTTGGCACTAAGCAGGTGCCAATCAATATTTGGAAAGTTGAAGTCTCCCATCATAATAACCCTGTTTTTTTCACATCTTTCGAACAACTGCCTCCCAATCTGCTCCTCGGTATCCCTACTGCTACCAGGGGGCCTATAAAATACTCCCAGAAGGATAACTGCTCCTTTCTTGTTCCTAACTTCCAACCATACTGACTCTAGAGAGGATCCTTCTACGTTATCTACCCTTTCTGCAGCCGTAACAGTGTCCCTGACTAGTATCGCCACCCCTCCTCCTCTTCTCCCCTCCCCATCCTTTATAAAACACTGAAAAACAGGAATATTTAATATCCATTCCTGCCCTGATGTCAGCTACGTCTCTGTAATAGCCACGTACTTATCCAAGCTCTCAGTTCATCTCCCTTTCAGTTTGTTTCTCATTTCTCGTCATTTTGTATCTTGCACTGTACTGCTGCTCAGAACAACAAATTTCACAACATACAAGTCAGAGATGATAAACCTGATCCTGACTGTCCATCAAATGGAATAGTATGATGATGCATGTTTTACATTCACACGGTGGAAATATGCATAGGAGGCAGTCCTCAACATTGTGGATTTAGCACTAGATCTATAAAGTCAAGCCCATGTATTAACCATTCATGGGGGCTTGCTATAAGGCAGCAGTATGATTTTATATTTGATATTCCCTTGTATCATAGGTCATTAAGCCCATCAAGTCCATGTCAATTCACAGAGCATACCCATCATTTCTATTCGCCTATTTGTTTCCCTGGAACCAATTCTCTCTTGCATGCTGATCAACTCCCCCCGATCCTCCTGCTACCCACCATCACTAAGGGAAATTTACAGTAGTTGGAATGTGGGAGGAAACCAAAGCACCTGGATGTAATCACATGGTCACAGGGAGATTGTACGAACTGCTTACATCACCCAAAGTCAGTAATGAACCTAGGTTCCTAGAGTACTAACTGTTGCACCACTATGCTGCCCCTAAACACATAGAATATTTTGGGCTTAAGTAAAACAAAACAAGGTGCTGAAGGAACTAGCGGGTTAGGGAGATCTGTGGATGAAAATGGATTGTCGATATTTTGGGTTGACATCCTGCATCTGGACGAAAAGAGTAGAGGGGAGATAGCCAGTATAAAGAAGCGAGGGGGTGGGGTAAGAGCTGACAAGTGATAGATGGATCCAGGTAAGGAGTGGTTGATTAGCAGATGGAGTCAGGTAGGGGAGTGAAGGGTGGAGATAGTAACAGAGACTGGGAGGTGACAACAAAAGGCTCCAGATTCTGGACCCAGTGAGAAGAGTGTGTGGGTGATGAGCAGACAGGAAGAAACTGGGTGAGAGGGGGCTGGGGGAGGGGGTTTGGAAGGAAGGGCATGTGCGAGAGGACCTGGGTAGATCTGAAGCAGAGAAGGGGACAGAGGGAGAGCAGGTCACCTCAAACTGGAGAACTCAATGCAAAATGTTACCCAGGGCCTCTCACACACACTGATCTTTTCAACACTACCAGCCCCCCACCATCACCCAGTTTTTTTCCCCTTCCCTGCCTCCTCCATCTGCCCAATTCCCACACATAGCTCCCACTGGGTCACCTTCCTTATCTGGTTCTGCTCTTCACCTCCCTTTCTTATCACACTCCATGATCTGCAGCCCATTGTTGCCTCCACCTATCACCTCCCACCCTTTATCACTATCTCCAACCTTCCCTCTCCCACTGACTCCAGGTACCCATCAACCCCTCCACCTGGATCCACCCATCACTTGCCTGTTCTCACTACAGCCCTTCCCTTCACCTCTTTATACTGCCCATCTCCCCTTACTCTTTCAATCCAGAGGAAGGGTCTCATTTCCCTCCACAGCTCCTGCCAGACCTGTTGAGTTCCTCCAGCATCTGCAGTCTCGTGTCTCCAGTTACGACTAGAGTGTTTGTTAAATGTGGCACCCTATGCAATTAAAACCCACTTTCACCTGTCACAAACGAGGGAAATATTTCTAGGATATTTTAAAGTCAGGGATTTTTTATTAATCAGTCCACTAATTTCCCTTGGCTATACTGGATGGAGTTGCAAAACAGCACACACTGTAGAGGAGTGCTGAAAAGCTGCTACCACCTTTGGGACTTCTATATTTAAGTACATTTGTGGACATCTTGAACTTACTGTCAGGTTCCTAGTGTAATGACAACAAACACCAACTGTTTTGTTGTCATTAGAGCCACAAAATCTGGGCTATCATTTTTCCTACCACCAATGATAAGATGATAGGTCTAGAGGTCTCTGGATATATTCCATTCCTCTCTTAAATCTAACATTCATTATCCACCAGTCCCCAGCACTCTGCCTCTACCTAATACATTATTAAATATGTATAATGCTTCTGCTATCTCTTCTATGAATGTATGCATGCAATCACCAGGGGATTTATCCTCTTTAAATTTGATTGGTTAATTTAATAGTTATTCTCTTTTTATTTTGAATGCAGTTATATAATTTTTATTCTTATTGCGATTAATTTTAGCCTCTCTCCCTCCATTGCCAATATTCCAATCTTGACTCCTTCTTTAAATATTTATAAGCCTGTAGAGTATTTTACTATTTTGTCTTATATTCTTCGATATTTAATTGCCTGGAATTTTTTTTTGCCTTCCTTGCATTTTTTTTGCCTTCTCTCCAATACATTAGGTGTATTCTTCTTTCCTTACCTTCAAATTTTCTCTTACATCTTTATTCACCTAAGATGTCTGATCCATATTTAGTAAATACTTTTTTTTCTGAAATATTTTTTTTCTTGGATTTGGTTGTAAACAATTTTGGACAATCTTCCACTGTTCTTCCAAATTATAATTTGGTAATATTGTTGCTGATTTTATTTTTGCAAGTTTTATTCTCAGTTCATCAAAATTCCAAGGCAGCGAGAAGTGCAGACAAGAGTCCATGGAGGGGTAGCTTGTTTATACATGCTCCCTTTCATGCTATTTCTTCTTCATTTAAAGCCTGTTAAATTATAGTCACTGTTCCCTGAACTTCTACTGGTCTGTGCCAATTCATGACCCACTGAAAGAAGTTCCTCCTTATTGTCTTAAATAGATGGTGCCTTATTGTGAAACTATGCCTGCTAGTTTTAGATTCTCCTGTTAGGGGAAATATCCTCTCAGCATCCCCTTGCCCGTTTCCCTCAGAATCTTATGTTGCAGTAAGACCACCTCTCATTCTTCTGAGCTCTAATGTTGATTGCCCCAACCTGGCAGACTTTCCTTATAAGGCACACCTTTCATCCCAGGAATCAACTTAATGAATCTTCTCTGAAATGCCTTCAATGATACCATATCTCTCCTCAAATAAAGATACCAAAGCTGTTCACAGTAGTCCAGATGTGCTCTCACCAACACCTCACAGTAACACCTCCCTTTTATACACTATTCCCTTTGCAAGAAAAAAAATCTACCTGCCTTCCAAATTACTCTAACTTTTTGTGCTTTGTATAGGACAGCCAGATCACTCTGCTGCAGTTTTCTATGGCCTCTCATTTGAACAATATTCTTCTTTACTATTCTTTTAACCAAATTGTTAGTCTCATATTACACTCCATCTGCCAAATTTTTGTCCTTTCACTTCAGCTACATATTTTTGCTAACTCTTTGTGTTCTCCATACAACTTGTTTTCTTACCTATCTTTTTTATTGCCTAAAAATGAGGTTACAATAACAGTCACACACTTCACCTTAGTCATTAATATGGATTGTGAATAGTTGAGGCCTCAGAATTGATTCATGTGACAAACATGTAGTTTCAAAGTGCAAATTGAAAATGCTTCCGTTCTTGACTCTCTGTTTAATGTTTGATAGTCGATTCTCTGTCTATGCAAAATCATAAGGGGTATAGACAAGGTGAAGGCATGCAGTCTTTTTCCCAGGGAAAGGCAATTAAAAACTAGAGGGCCTATGTTTAAGATGAGAGAAGAAAGAAGAAAGAAGAAAAAGGGACCTGAAGGGCAACTTCTTCACACTTGGGTGGAGCTGCCATAGAAGTGGTTGAGGCAGGCACAATAACTACATTTAAAAGGCACTTGGACAGGTATGTGGATAGGAGAGGTTTAGAGGGAAATGGGACAAGCTTAGATGGGCATCTTTGTCGGCATGGACAGGTTGGGCTGAAGGGCCTGTTTCCATGCGGTATTACTCTATGACTCCAAATATTTTACCCTCAAACCCATGAGCTCCTGTGCAGCATTTTATTGAATGCCTTTTGGAAATCCAAATATGTCAGATCTGCTGGCTCCCCTTTATCCATCCTACTTATTACATCTTCAAAGAACCCTAATATACTGCTCAGCTACAATTTTCCTTTCATAAAAGCACATTGACTTTCTTTGAATGTATTATGATTTTCTAAATGTCCTTCTACTGGTTCCTTAATAACGGATTCTAGATTTTTGCACTGATAGTTATCACTCTAACCTCAACTTTAGTTTCCTCCTCGCCTCTTTCTTGAAGAGTGGCATTATACTTGCAATTTTCCAATGCTAGACTCTTCCATAATCCAGGGAATTTTAGAAGGCTGTAATCAGAGCATCGGATCTCAGGGACTTGCTTTTGTTCAACCTTCTCCCTGAACCTTTTTTCTGGTGATAGTGACACAAGAGACCGCAGATGCTGGAGCGTGTAGCTACAAACACCCTGCTGGAAGAATTCAGCACATCACACAGCATCTGTACAGGGGAAAGGAATTATCGTTATTTCAGGTCGAAACCCTGAGTTCCTCCAGCAGGTTGTTGCTCCACTGATGGTAATTCACTTCCTCTCTTATTTTGCCATGGATGTAATAGAGATATTTTTAATATCTTTTGCCATGAAGATAGATAAAATATTTGTTCCAACACCATCATTTCTTTGTATCTCATAATTAATTTCCTATTATCATCACACTAGGGGGCCTACATTTATCTTGGCTACTCTTTCTTTTTATATACTTGTAAAAATGGATAGCAAGAGCTTTTACGTTTATATTTCTTGTTAGCTTACTCTCAAATTTACTTATTCTGTCTATATCTTCTCATCCTTTAATCATCCGAACATTTTCCTAATTCTCTGGCCAATCTTTAATCTCCGCAAATTTATTTTGCCTTTTTATCCAATTTGAGATCATCCAACTGATTTTTTAAATATTATATCCTGCAAGTTAGCACAGATGGATCATCTTTCTCAGTCTTTATTTCTCAATGGACTATGCCTTTGTTGAGATTTATGAAATGCCTTTTTAAATGTTTAACACTGCCTATTTTCCATCTGAATTTTTAATGTTATAGTTTAGTTTCCAGTTCTGATTTAGTTTCCAGTTCTGATTTTTCTATCGCTACATTTCTGGCTCCTCACTATGTGTTATTGCCTTCGATTCTATTGGTTTACTATAGATACTCTACAGATAACAATTGCTGTCACCTTCCTTCTACCCAAGTTTATTTTTCCGTTCCTGTTCTATAACATTGTTTAATTCCAGAATTTCCATGCCTTTCCTCAGTCCTACCTATGTTCTCCTTTCCATTAAGTCTACTTGAAGCTGAGAGATAGATAGATATTTGGATTCCAAGAAAATCATGGGTGATGGGGATTATGGAGGTCAATTGGCTTGACAGGCCTTTATTTCATATGATTTTTTATTCCTTGTTGATCTTGCCTCTGATCTTAAAAGTTTAAAATCAGTACCATATCTGTTTTACTCTTTCTATTGCAGTTCTGCTCACTTTGTAGTTCAGGTGATGCTCATTCCAGTTTACCTATGTGTTCCAACACCACCGTTAGTACCTCAGGAAAGGGAACCTTTCTTTCTCATGTTACCATTGAGCTAAAGTCAGAAATTACTGCTCCCAGTGTCTTGCTTTTTAACTCCCCAAGGCCATCAAGCAGTTCATTAATAACAGCTGTCTAAAAGCAGACAAAAAAATCACTGTGGGTGTAATCTGAAATGCAGTTAAAAATGTAGGAAATGCTCAGATAGTTAGGCAACATCTGTCAAGAGAGAAACAGAATGAGTGTTTCAGGAGTGCAGAATGATCTCAGAGAATGGAAGGTCATCAGTCAGAAACATTACTTCTGTTTCTCTCACTGCAGCCTGACCTGCTGGGTATGTACAGCATTTTTATTTTTTATTAGTTAAGATTGTGATGGGCAACAGCCTAATATCAGTCCTTACTGAACTTCCAAACCCAAGCAGAATCACTATCATTAATAACAATATTCTTCCGATGACAATCCAGCTTGTTCCATCTTCATCACTTTCCATTTTATTCCAAGGCCTCAACTTTTCCAACCAATTATTATCTGGAAGTCCTTATAAAGTATATACCGTATATCACAGCCAAATACAATGATGCTGGAGGAACTCAGCAGGCCAGGCAGCATCCGTGGAGAAGAGCAGGCGGTCAATGCTTCAGGTCACAACCCTACCGGCAGCATCATTGTGTTTTTCATCTAGATTCCAGCGTCTGCAGTCCTTTGTTTTTCTCTTATATCACAAATACTTAAATTGTCAATTTCACTAATATGATTTCCCTCCTAAATCAATATTTATTTTGCCCAATTAATTAATCCATATTGCATATTTGTTCATCTTATCTTTAATTATGACCTCTCATAATTTTCAAGTAACTAAAGCAAAGTTAATCAGTCAATTAGCTCTATCCCTCACGTCATTTGCCGGGTTTTCTAATTGCAGGGAGTTTTTCACAAGGTTAGTCTCTCTGCTGTTTTTTTCATTTATCTCCTTTAGTACTTTGGAGTCTTTTCTATCTTATGCTGGACATAGCACCTAAATATATCTCTGGTCAGTGGCTTAACACTATGTGGTAATAGCTCATCTCCTGAAATACAGCTCCATTTATTTCACTTGTAGTGTTCTCAGTCCATGAAGATGTATTTTTTCTGTTTAAGCATATATCCAGAGCTCATCTTACTTCTGCATTCATAAACCCTTGTAGACTTCCTTCACTCTTCTCTGAAAGAACCGCAGCAATGCTGTTATTAAGCTACTCTGTCATTTCCTTTTCTATGAATAATGATCTAATTATGTTTATTTTGAGTGCTGTCTTCTTAATGATTACCAAACAGAGAGAAATATAGCACAGAATGTAATCATTGTACATCACATCAATGGTTCTAGATTACTAGCTGTATTTATTAGTGTTAGAATTATGCAAGGATCATGTTATTGGGAATAAATTTTGGATGGAGTGTGATATGGGCAATACTGCATTGCCAGCCCATTTTGCAAAATGAAAAATTTTCTTCAGCCTTGATGTCATGAGAAAATAAAATGTGAAGCATAAAGAATGTTGCTGGTCTGCTATTGGCCAAGTTATGGTAGCAGACAGATAATTTTCACTCCAATGAAACTCAGTTAGAAACATATACTACCCTTTTTTGCTGTTCTCATAAATCAAGGCACAAGAAATAAGGAATGGAATTAACAAGTCACTGAAAATTACATCAACTTTTATTACCTGTATCTCCTGAGGAAAATAAATTATTTAACACAGGTAATTTTCCTCAGGGGATTGAATACTTGGGTAAAATCCTAGTACTACATGCAATTACCATCTTCTACTGTGAGACCAGTGCCTATTCTCAGATTTTTCTGTCCATTAAGTTGTTTGAAAGGGAGGTTAGCAGAGCAAACAACACAAACAGCTCCTGCTGTGAATAACGAATGCCTGGGCAGACATTTGAACATTGCCTGATGATGTGAATTCTGTCATTATCTTGTAGTCCTGACAAACAATCTGAGATGGGAACAAAGGAGCATGGGCTTGAACAAGCAAACTGAACATTCGTAACAAGGTCAGCACCAAGTTGGATGGGTGAAACTAAAGCACAATCACAAACAAGAAGAAAGGATGGATCTTGGTGGTGAAGCAACCAAATTATTGTGTCTCCAAAAGGATCTTTGCTTCTGCTGGTGACAGAAGGACAATGTTAATTATATATTTAGGTCAATCCTCTTTGGTCTTCTGCTGTGGATAATCAATTTAACTAAAATTCACTCAGTCCAATATAAATCATGGGTCCTTGATATGCATAGACTAGTGAACATCCCACCTGATTTCAGCGAGTGCAGCTGCCATCCAGGGCAAGACCACATCTCCGGGAGAATGTTAAAAGTTTCCAGTTATAAATAAAGCAGTAACACTCAAAGTTAGCATTTAAACAAGCTTTACGTTCATTCCACAAGAACCTCTGTAGTCGCAAGAAAACATTCTGCTTTTTACCCAAAAAGAGCAGACAAAATTTCAGGAGCTAAGTGTTATTTTTTCCTTTGAATGAAGATTTAAAACAAAATTTAACCAACACAAGCTGAACCAAGATCACTGAAATAATCTTTGACCATGGCTCTAGTGTAACTAATTCTCCAATCTATTCTGTGTCTTTGAAAACATTTGGCTAAATTTTTAGGGGCTGAATTTGATCTTGTGTGATTTTGCAAGACGGCCAATCGTAAATAGGTAGTTCTTTTTCTCATCTGATATTCTTCTTCATTATTTACGTGAACGGAAGAGGAGATAGAGTTGATTGTCAAATGGGCTTGCTGTTCCCATTTGCCTACTTGGCACTTCTAACCAAGACCAAACACATTCCCAGATTCCCCTGCTCCACTTGGGTACCGAATGTTACCAAATACACTTCTAGACATGCATTGATTCCTCAGAGCAAAAACTGTGTTACTTGTTTCTTGCAGTGAATTGCTATAATGTTTTTGTTCATAACAATGATTCACCACAGCATTCCCTTTTCACAGTTCTCATAGCAACTTACTGTAATACCTACATTTCTCACAGGACTTCATCCCAAAGTTCTTGTTACTTGCTGTGTTGCAGCAATTTCTTCTATTGATTTGGTATGGCACTCAATTCACATAGCAATTCTGTGTCACTTTCTCATTATAAACAGAGATTCACCATCCTGGGCATGGTTACTTGAAAATTCACAACCATGCTCGCACTTCTCACTTGTACTTGCCCTGATGCTGCTTTTTAATCACTGGAATTTGACACATTCATGTTTCTTAGAGCAGTTCATTGCAATGCTTTTTTGCCGAAGGGCATTTTCAAGATAAGAGGTAAGATTTCCTTATTAGTCACACATGCATCAAAACACACAGTGAAATGCATCTTTTGCGTAGAATGTTCTGGGGGCAGCCCGCAATGTCGCCACACTTCTGACATCAACACAGCATGCCCACAGCTCCTAACCCGTGTCTTTGGAATATCGTCCTTGGGAGGAAATCAGAGCACCCAGAGGAAACCCACACAGACACGGGGAGAACATACAAGCTCCTTGTGTTTCTTGCAAGATTCATCATGTGAATCATATTATTACATTTTTCATTGAACTTCTTAATACCTGCAACAGTAAATAGATCTGTTTAATTTGGGGCATTTGTTTGAGAGGGATAATGGGTAGATCAGCAACTATTTTACTCTTAGTTTGAGGCCCAAGAATATTGAGCAGGTGGGATTGAGTCAAAGGAGTTATAACAGTGGAAATGTATCAAGTGATAGGCAGATGGGATCAGAGGAGACTCCAAACAGGCATGGAATGAAAGAATGATGCCTGAACTCATGTATGTGGCTGGGAGGAAGATATTATAGTCGAGGAAGGGAAGGAATAGGCAAGTAGTCCATGATAGGCAGTGTCAGAGGCCAGAAGTGATAAAAGGAAGTGTGTGAACCCCAGGAGAGGTGAGAGAATGGGGAGCTAGTGTAAGTGAGGAAATAAAGTGGATGAGAAGTTCAAGGGAAGGGTTTCAGAGGATGGCCTGGTTAGGGGAAGGGACTAGAAAACTTAATAAGGCAGGTGTGAGATGGGGTAGGATCCAAAGTCAGCATAGGAAAGGAAATAACTGGGAAATCCACAGGATGAAAGTGGAGGTGGGCAGGGTGTAGGAAGCTCAAAGACAGTGAGGGAGGAGAATGGTGGACAAAAGAGAAGAAAGAAAGATCAAAAAGGGCTTAAATTTTCCTTGTGGGATCAGAAAGAGCATGAATGAGCATCTCTACATTGGGTGAACTAGAAA
>JARFYF010000063.1:101957616-101972041 GCA_030265395.1 Rhina ancylostomus
CTTCATTTAATTATTTTATATCAGGTTGATAGGCTTACAACAGAATAAAACATAATAAGGCAGAAAGCAAACACAGGCAGATGGAGTTGATACAAGTCAACCATCAATGATGCAACGAGTTTCAGGAACTGAATGCCTTACTTCTCTTATTTTTCTATGCAATATATGAAACATTTCCATATGCAGAATTTATTAAAATTCTCATTTTCTTTATCAAATCCAAAGGCTCGCCCTTATCAATTGCCGTAATCTCCTCCAGCTCAATGTTTCAGGAGCTTTGCTTTACTCCAGCTCAGGACTCTTATGTCTTTACATTCTTCATCAGTCAGGTCACATGTGCTAATGACTTCTTCTTTGACTTAGTGTCAAACTCATTCTAGTTATGTTTCTGTAAAGCATCATGGAAGTTTTACTGTATTAAATGTGCTATATAAATGCAAATTATGGTCAAGGGGCAATCTCAGAGTTGGTCTCTGGTCTGCCTCCTTACGATTGCGAACTGAGTCTGTTCTGGATTTTTTCATCTTCAAGCTATTGAACGTTATCTTGGCACCAACACAAAATGAAGAACAAGGATGTATTTCACAAATACAAAATACTGGAGGAACTCAGCAGGTCAGGCAGCATCTATGGAGAGAAATAAACAATCAACATTTCGGGTCAAGACCCTGGATCTTGATCTGAAACATCAACTGTTTATTTCTCTCCATAGGTGCTGCCTGACCTGCTGAGTTCCTCAAGCATTTTGTGTGTATTGCTTCAGATTCCAGCATCTGCAGAATCTTGTGTGGCTCTGTATTTCACAAATTTCAGGGCAATCTTAGATACAGGATTAGCACATGCATAAGAAAGTAAGTAGTCAGAGTGTCTTTTAATATTCACACTACTGTCTGTCCACTTCTAATTCTGGGGCTTATTAAATAAAGGTATTTATGACAACACTGTCTCAGCCAATGAGTTGTACATATTGCAGGGCACAGTACTCTCAACAAATAGTCCACTATATATAGGAAACAAAGTTAATTTACAAAAAACAGTCAATTTGAAGAGTAAATGGAAATTCCTTTTATTTGTAGAAGATGCAGTAATTTTCCCAGAAAGTAAAATGAGTGAAATATATTCATATGCAAATTATATGTATTAATTCTTCCACAGTCGGTGAGGATATCAGTGCAGTGACTGAGCTTGAGTGACCTCAGGATTACCTAATCATTTTCACTCTGGCTGTTTACAGAATTGTCACTATATGCAGACTGATAAATAGTACCCACTCTTGACCTGAACCAGTTCTTCATTGTCTTCACATATGTCACTTCTGATTTATTTAGTAAAAGCTTTACCTTTGAGTGAAGAGATTAAGGATTCAGGTACTATCTCACAGACTTAAGAACAAAAATCTAAGCTGACACTTCCATTGAGGCTGCACTGTTGAAGGTACCATCATTTGAGTGTATGTTACAGATCTTATAGCATTATTTATAGAAGACAGCATTTATATATGACACTCTGCCTAATATTTATTTTTGCCTCAATCTTACCAAAAATGTGATATAGTTTGTGAGTTTCCTGTGCATAATTTTATTTGTGTGTGCTTTCCACATGACATCAAAATGTACTCATTGGCCTATAACTTCCTCTGAGATATCCTGAAAAGAATGCAAAAAGTCTATACAAATGTTTGTTTGCACTCTGAAGTCAGCAAAATGAGGTCTGACGGGCATAAAGAACAGGTCTCCTTTATTCAATCCACACCTCTTATCACCATGTACTATTTGCACCTAGATGGCAACAGTTTTGCAGTTGCCAGATACAATTTGAAAGGCCCCAATTAAACTATAAACCCATGCTCTTTTTGTTTCATGTATATAAAAGTTTGTACATTCTGTAATGGATCTCTAAAGAGGTTAAAAATACACATTGAGCATATAGCTATTTCAAGGATTTCGTTTTTCATCACAATCTAGGCTGCCAAGAGTTTAGTGTGTATTTGATGGTATGTGTTTTTCTCTGAACATGCACCTTACATGGTGTGAGGGGTTCTATTTACTTCTGTGTTAAAGATATTTTATTATCAATTGGAGATGGTTTCGAGAGACGCCAAATCAGCAGCAGGAAACAGTCATTCATGAAGGAGTGCTTTGGGGGAGCTACGATTTGACGAGGTACCACAAGTCCATGTGAGCCCCACGCCATGCGATAAGCTTCACTTCTGCAACGCATTTGGGAGGAGGCAGAATACCATAAGGAAGTGAATGACTGGATTCACATAACCAACCACCGAGTCCAAACCACTTTATCCAGTGATGATTTACCAACTACAACAGAGTGGAGAAGTTTGTCCAGCCCAAATACACTCTGACATCGGGCAGACCGACCCCCACCATGCCGCCAATTCACTTTCACCAAATCCGACCTATTACCGTTGGTGCAACCGTGGTGTGAACCAGGGGCGAAAATTCATCTGGAACAACGCCCAGCGTAAACAAACATTTACGGTGGAAATAACCCGAGAATACACCGCCGCTTTCACATCGCAGACAGAGAAGGCGAGAGGGAACGAACAACATGATCCCCCAGAATTAAGATTCAACGTTATTGTCATGACTCACCCTGTGAGTTGCTGCCGCCGCCACACCCAACGTGCTGGCCGCATTGGGGAACATGCCGCCCAGGTGAAGACAATTCATTTGATGTCAACAGCAGCTGCCACATCACTGCGGGTGGTCTCAGACCAGCCAGGTCGCAGCAGCAGCAGCAGCAGCCGCCTGCACAACCTCGGACGGCCTGACCCCACGCACCCTCGGTCAGGCAGGAACCTTGCCACCCGAGGAGAGGTAGTGAACTTCCGCGCCTGCAGTTGTTCGCAAACGTGAGCAATTCCTGCACAGGTCGGCATGTCAAAAGTCTACTTGGCGAGAGAGGGAGGCCTGTAACTCTGCCAGGATAGTGACCATGCAGTACGTTTTGATGCGCCCACTGAATAGGTCCCTTACAAAGCAAATCTTGTCTGAGCCAACTTGCCAATGCTGAAATAACTAGACAGAAAGATGATAGATACAAAAGAGGAACTATTCATTCAACTCTAACCAACTTATGTCTCCATGTTATCAGTAGTTCTTTTTTATGTTTGGATAAGTTTTGATGTTTCCTCGAAGTGGCTCCCATGAGAAGGGGAAAAAATGTTAACTTTATGTCACCATTGAAGCTCTGGGAGCTGAGATGATTCTCCAACTCTGTAAGCCGCTACTGATGACTTAGCTTCATAGCTAAATAATTACACCGCTGCAGGAGCTACCTGCCACAAGATATTAATCAGAAGAAAAGTCCTGTGTGATTAGTCTGCCTCATTTCCTTCACGGACTTGACCTGCCTGAAGTTAATTGTAACAAATCAACTGCTGATCCATTTGAGAATCCACACTAGAAGTCCAGATCAAGTGCTCAGCTCATTGCTGGTCTATTTAGCTCAGTGTCAAACATTATATTAACAACTTATTAAGGAGAAGCAGAGAGCTATATTTCTTCAAATCCAATTTATCCGTGAATGGGCATCTTGTAATTCAAACTGTAAGAATGTCATCCTAACAATACAACTCTAATGATATGAGTTAATTCATCAAACTATGTTTTACGATGGTCTCCCAGTTGCTGTTTCTACCCTTCCTATTGGACCTTGTCAGGTTTTTTAAAAAATACTTATTAAGCCTTCCTCATGTTGATAAAGTTAGATTCATGTGCAGAGCAAATTTAAAGGAGCAGAATCTTTCTGAAGTTTTGACAGATTACTTTTGTTTGTTTAAAAAAAATAAATGATGCAGTGCCACAAATCAAGTTGAAACTGGATTACTTGCATGCAATATCACCACGATATAAAAATAACGCTTGGTTCTGCTTCTATCCAAAACAAAAGAAAACGTGGGGATAAATTTTCAGCATAACTGCATTCTTCAGTCGGCACATTGTAGGATTAGGCAAATCTTTATCGTGTTACTCTAACTTTGTGGACGAGAGGAAATAAGTGTTGAAATTACAACAGCAAATTTATTTTGTGTCTTTTGCATAATAAAATAATCCAAGTAGAGTGTGTTTGGGAGAAAGATTAAGGCAGATGACAGACAATGTTGTCAGAAATGAGGAAACCGTCAGGACTTTGGTTAGCACTGAACATTTGGAATGTCTGATAAAAGTGGAAATGGGTGTATATTATTGTGACAATAATAATTGTCTTTTTTACAGTCTGCTCTATACACTTTATTTGAATATGAAGTATTGTCAGTGATAAGAGATGATCTTTTTATGTATAATATTATTGGCTTTGCAACATTTTCAGCTCTACATTCCATAGTTAAATAGCCACACACAACCTTACACTGTGTACTCTCAGCAGAACCTGCTGCAATAGAAATAATGTGCATCTTACACAGCAACAGGAGACATTCATACAGACATTACTACCATGCATAGTGCCAACACAAGGAGACTCCAGCATAAAAGTACTCACAGAGCTGTTAGGAAAAATTGATGATAAACTGCAGATAATGGTATAAAATTGAAACAAAGAGAACATGAAGTACAGACATCAATTAACTTACCTTTTGGGAAAGACAGTTATGCTTTGGTGAACTTTGAGTTTGTGTTGCATATATTTACCATGGATATACATTCAAGATTTGCATAATTGTATATCCCCCTACCCAAACATGCTTATAAATTGACTCTGTTGTACAAAGGGAGGCATTGTGTGACAATAATGAAATATTTTAGTTTAAATGGATATTCATTACAGCAAGTTAGCAACATTTCAAAACCATAAAAAAGAGTATGCTTGTAAGTTGATTCAGGTACACAAAGAGATGCACAGGTTTTCAGAAGTCCATTCATTTCTTCCTCACGTTTTTTAAAGTGAAGAACAATTGAAAGTCTTCCCCAATGTGTATAACCTGGCATCAGCCAGATTTTTTACATGCTAAGTAGCAAGAGAGATTCTTTCAACCAAGATGGGTGACAAACATTTTTTGACGACCTTCCATTGCTATTGCTTTTAGCCATTGCTAAAGTCTGTTCAGATTTTGGTGCAAGTATCATCACCACCTCCTGGGATACCTTCATTAGAGATATCCAGCAGTTTGAGCTGAAGCCACTCATTGGATCACAACAATAGGTCAAAGAGCACTTAGTCACTTAGAGGATACACTAGGGACAACAGTTCAAAATTTGTTTGGGTTAATTTTATTGAGTATTTGTTGACCAGTCAGCATAATTTTTCAGAAAGCCCTATGCTTTTGTTTGGGTTGAATGCTTTTCTAAGGATGGTGGAATACCCATGGTAAGACACTCCTGATAGTGATTCATGGAATGATGGTGGGGTGCTTGGTCAGGATCAGACCAGTTACATGAGGCTGGGATCATGGATGCTGACAAGGTCCAATAGGAAGGGTAGAAACAGGAGCTGGGAGGGTAAAGGTCAGTGGGAGCATTATTGGGTAGCCAGGGTTGGAGGGGGAGCAATGGCCCAGAACACTTTAGATGAAGAAGATTTGGGCTGAAACCTGGCAGAGCTGTAGAGAATGAGAAATGGAAAGATGTGGCAAGGTAGGTGGATCATGGTAAAGTCCTCAATAGTTGGATATCTGAGAGGGTGACCTTTTTACGATTTGGTTATAGGTTTGGAAAAGCGGATAGAAAATATAGTCTGGATTGCAGGATTCATTGGCTGCAGAGGATAAGATTTCGTGAGAACCCCATATTAACAGAAACATACTGGAAATCTCTCTCCTCCAACACTAAGAATATCTTCACCAGAAAGACCGTAGTGATTTAAAAAGGTTCTCAAGGGCAATTAGGAATGTACAATAAATACTTGCCTTAACAGTGATGCCACATCCCAAAATATGAATTGAAAATTATCCACAATGAGGCAATGGTTCATAATATGGGGCTGAAATATCTGAGAGGGTGAAATGAAAGGTAGTTATAACAAGCAAGGTGGCAGGAGAGAACAAGCTTAAGGCAAATGAATTATTGAAAAAAAGTGTAGTGAGGCAAACATTCTAAGATGATTGCTACAAAGTTAATTCTGACTATCTTATGATACCTGAAGTTGCGTCAGTACTTGCAGTAAAATAACTTGAATGACAGATTATTTTCTGAAGTCTACCTAATTTAGCACAATATATAAATTCAACCGTTGAGAAATCATTATTAGTGATGTGATATATTTCATTTAGTAATCTGGACTTTCATCCCCCTGCCAAGGCTATGATACATCATATGAATCCACAAGCCCTTCAAAGTACAATTTTCCTTTTGGTTAATGTACTCATGTCTCAAAGGTTGTTGGTGTCCCCATGATATATTAAAAAAAGGTGACCTAGTTTTGTGTAGCACCAGGAAATAAAAAACAATTAAGTGTTATAAATTCCATCATTAAGCTGCTTGAGGAGCAAAAGGAAGATTTGTTCACAGCTTTTTTTTCCAGTTAAAAGATTTATGTATGTGGCAAAAACACCATCGCACACAAAAGACCTGTTCAAGTCCTTGTGTTGCTGTGACCATATTTGAAAAATGTTTCCAACATCAAAGTATGGTTGTGCATCGTGGAAAGTGGCAATATATGAATATATTTTATGTATATACTTAGTTACTTAGTAACAAAGTAAATGTACTTAGTTAAAGCAAGTTTGCAATGTTTCAAAACCATAGATAAACATGCAAGATACAGAATTAACAAACCAAAGGTCTGTTCTAATAATCTAGAAAAAAAATCAGTTTAAATCCCACAAGGGCATTTCAAGCTGAGAACTCTGCAGCTCAATTCTATTGTTATATGGGTAACAAGATGGCAGTTCATAAAGAAAGCCCATCACCATCTTTCCAGGGAAAGGAGGGTTGGGAATCAATGCCAGTTTTATCTGTGATTTCCACATCTTGAGATGACATTATTTTGAAAACTGGGCTCACAATCAGGCTCAGCAATGATACTTGAGTGGATCATCAATGGAGTAAGTGATTGATGTTGACTGTTGGTTTAACAATCTCTAATCAAACAAAGACTATGAATTTTAAATTTGCCATTGCCTTGTCTGCACTATTTAAATTAATATAGGTTTATAAATTAAATTGTGTTTGCAGTAATAAGAAAACATTGCTTGACTCATACTAAACTGCTTGAGGTTTATTTTATTATGAAAGAATAGTTTGCATATTCCACAAGCAGGAATATTTTAACTATTATATTCTTCATATGAGGTAATTTATAGTAGAAAGTTATTTCACTGTGTTGTAGGATAAGACATTTTATTGTACTACATTAGTCTTCAAGGTGAGCATTAGTGTTGTCAATTCTCTTGGTGATAAGACTTCTGCTATTTGTGTTCCTTTGTTATACTGACTCCAATAAATGGAGATGTACTTTGTTTTTTGAGGAAGTTAAATTAATTCTAGTTGGCAGCTTCAGTGAGAGAGGTAAAGAAAATGATTCTTATCTGCCTGGAGAGGATGAGTTGCTGTTGTGAAGAACAGCCAATTTCTAAATCGTGTTTAGAAATTGGCCCTACTTGTGGAACATTTTTGGCACCAACCTCTTGAAATACTAATTCTGTCTCAGCAGCTGCTTTGCAGCTTGTACTCCTGTATGTGTGTCACAGATGTTCTTGCACGATGTTGAAATATTCCATCAGTTCTGATGAAAAACAGTATAGATTAATTGAAAACACAAACCATTGGAAGAGAACAAAGAACCCCTGCCCCCCCCAAAAAAGAAAACAACACTTAAATCCATGAAAAGGTTGTCAAAATAGGTTTCCCACTTTGTCATTCTGTTCATTGTAAGTTCATATTTTTCATTTATGATCTTTTGTGGATTTCAGTGTGTGAGTTAGTGTTAACTGACATCCATCAAGCTGATTTCATAACTTATTTGTGCTTTATTTAACACAAACAAATGGAAATTAGCATTCCAATCAAAATTTCTTATTTTCTCACATCTGCCTCTCCTAAATCTGACCCCCTGATCTCCTGGATTTAATAGATAATCTTAAAGTGTAATATTTAAACTGATGGGAGGATCCAAAAATATACAAATGTTTACCACTTTTTGCATAGCCAGGTATATGGTCGATTATTAGTGTGTTCTGTGATTTGCATTTGCCATAATCCTGTCCTAAATTCTGCGGTTTCAAGGGCAAGAGCTCTTGCATTGAGCACTGCAATCAGGTGTCCACCAAGACTGAACAATGTACTCTGGGAATGGAATCCTGCAGCCCTGAGAGGGAGCCATTAGGTCAAATTGAAGGTATCCAATTTAGAAAATTATTTTTTAAACCTAAACTAAGCTAAGATAGTAAGTTCACATTGGGATTATACTCGCTTGCAGTTTATATTTTGCCTCGATCAGAGCTATCCTGGCTCTCAGCAGTGCCACTGGGTACATTGGAGAAGTTAAAGCTCAAATCCCAGGTTTTCCCAGGTACACGCAGACAAACCCCAAACCTTAACAACTTGAATGCAAATATAGAAGGTCTGATTAAAAAGTTTGCAGATGAGATGAAAATTGGTGATGTTGTAGATAGCTAGGGGCATTGTCTACAGCTGCAGCATAATATAGGTCAACTAGAAAGTTAGATGGACCAACGGCAAATGGAATTTAATCCCGACAAGTGCAAGATGATGCATTGTGGAAGGGCAAGGAAAGGGTCTAACATATACATAGCCAGACCCCAGCAAGTATTGGTGGACTGAGGGACCTTGTGGTACAAGTCCATAAATCCCTAGAAATGGCTAGATACTCAGATCGGCCAGTGAATATATGTACAGTATATGTAGAGAGAAACAGAGTTAATGTTACAAGTTGATGGTCTTTCATCACCAGTTATAATACAAACGGGAATAGATGATTATCTGAAATAGTTGAATTCAGTATAAATGAAAAATCAAAAAAACTGCAGATGCTGGAAATCTGAAGTAAAAACAGAAATTACTGGAAACACTCAACCTGTGGAAAGAGAAACAGAGTTAATGTTTTGACTTGAACTGCCTGACCTACTGAATGTTTCCAGCATTTTCTGCTTTTGTTATGGTTAAATTCAGTATTAAACTCTGTAATATGCCAATTCAGGACTGTTCCTTGATCTTATGCTGAGTTCCATTAGAACAATTCAAGAGGCCAAAGACAGAGAGATAAGAGTGGGAATAGGATTATGTGGAATAGTCCTTGTTTCATTCTTACTCAGGCCCCCTCCACTCCTCTGTTACATTGATGATTTTACCAGTGCTACTTCCTGCTCTCAATTAGATCTCATGTCACATCATATTTGCTGCAATTTTCACACCTCTATCCAATACGTCATTGACTCTTCAATTTCTCTGTCTCCATCTCAGGGTAGGGGTGAGCAACAAATATCCATTATAACGCACATATTCCCACACCTATATTGACCATATCTGCTCCCATCCTGCAACCATTCTCTTGATTACTCCAGCTTCAAGCTCAATTGTATCTGTTCTGACATTGATACCTTCCACATCTTTATGTAAATGCCCTCCTTTATCCTAAAGCCTGGTTTCCCCTCCACCATGGTTGACAAGGCTCTCAAACAGAAGTGTTTCAGTTCCTGCATTTCCTTCCACCCTACCAGCAGCCATACTCAGTGGACTATTCTCAGCAATTTCTGCCACCTTGGACATGGTGCTGACACCAGACAAATCTCCTCCCCTTTCATCAAGCTGAAGGACTCTTTCCTTCCACAACTCCTTGGTTTACTTTTCCATCTCCACTATTACCCTCCCTCCTTCTCATGGTACCTTCCCAGCACCTCATCTTTTACCTCTTCATTTCCCATTTTCCAGGGACCCAGGATGAAACAGCAGTTCCAATTTAGTATATTGCATACAGTACTCATGATGTGGCCCCTCTGCTTAGGGGAATCCAAACACGGATTGGGTGTCACATAACAGTACACCTTTGTTAAATTTGCAACAGTGCCCCTTACCTGTTACTCTAATTCTGACTTACACTGTTCCAACAAAGCTCAATGTAAGCTGAGGAGCAGCATATCATTTTCCGACTATGCATGTTACAACACACAGGACAACATTCAGTTCAATAATTTAAGAAAGCCTGCCTTTCCAATCTGTGCTTTAACTCTGATTTTCCCTCTCCATAGATGCTACCTGCCCTACTGAGTATTTCCAGTGTTCTTTTTTTATTTCAGATTTTCTGCATTTGTGGGCCTTTTTTATTGCTTTTCTACAACTGGGGCAGCACGATAACGTAGCGGTTAGTGCAATACTATTACAGCACTGGGGTTCGATTCCAGTCGCTGTCTGTAAGGAGTTTGTACATTCTCCCGTGTCTGCATGGGTTTCCTCCGGGTGCTCCGGTTTCCTCCCACATTCTATAGATGTGCAGGTTGGTTAATCTGGGGTTTAAAATGGGAGGCACGGACTCACTGGGCCGGAAAGGCCTGTTACCATGCTGTAAATAAAATTTTTAAAAAACTGAGATTCCAGATAAGGTTGACTTCCATGTAATGAGACAGCGAATATTGTGGTAAACTGGGCAAATCTATCAAAGAGTTAATATCATTAAGATTCCATTGTGGACTTAACACTATAGGTTTAAATACAGAAGATGAATTCATCATGAGCAAGTCTAATATGTCACAGCCCCACTGCTCACAGTGTGCCATGTTCCAGAGCACATAGTCCATGGCCTCATGCCCCTGAAGCTCCAGTATTTGGAACTAAATTGTGGCTTCGGCAAAATACCAGGGCAAGTTCTCTCTTGGCACATTTCTGACAATGGAGCAAGCAGCGGGATATTACTTTTATGGTAATAGGGAAGTAGACAGCAGCTGGGCTCAGTCCTCTCCAATAATCATTAAGCACATCAAAGGGACTCGTGTCTGTGCATATGTGTATCCTATACATATGTTTAAAGTGCCTGTCCAAAAGCAATCAAATTTAAATTCCTGCATGCTTTATAGTGTGACTGGAGTAGATATGAAAACACTTAAGAGATGAAATTAATGTGTGGACATTTATGTAGGTCTCTTAGGGATCTAGTCAAATGATGAAAATGATTATAACAATTTAACCATTTAACTTGAGTCCTTGAGTGAAGCTCTAGTCCTCAGGTAGCCAGCCTATGTAGGTAGGCAGAGAATGTCACAACACCAATGTATCTTGATTGCTGCCAGGAAATCCAACATGGACCTGTGAGGTACTAATGACACTTACTCACCAACTATATGCTAATGGTGTGGAAGCACTGCAATTTGTGAATGCTGTGGGCTTGTTAAAGTCCAAGAATGCCCAAGTCTGCAGAGTAGACTCAGTGAGCCCCAGTATTTGGCTGAAAACTGCAGTTAGTCTGAACTTCAAGACCACATAATGATGTTTCCAAAATCCATGGTGATAAGGAGATTGTTTCCTTTGGAAAAAGTGGTATTTGGCTTAGGCTTATTGCACATACTTGAGAGTGACTGATGTTGCTTGTTGCAGGCTGAATGATACCAAATGCAAAGCAGTTTCGTGGCCACAGTGATGTTAGCTCAGATTTTGCCAAATGGAGCCCAGCACCTGTGCTCCCCAAAGGGATTCCCCAACATGGGCCTGGTCTGGATCCAGAAAACCAAAGTCATTATTCTAGACATGATTGCCAAGGCTGTGCCAGCTCCAGGGCCTCACACAACCTAAATGGATCATGTAGGCAGGTCGGAATAAATCCTACCCTTGAAATGACTAAGGGTTGGCAAACTCATCTGCTCAGCTTTGTAGTCCAAAGGCGTCAAGCTTTTGGAATCATTCTAAATTTTCCCGATATTCACAAGCATTAAAATATGGGAAAAATATTAATGTTTTGAAAGATGAATTATAAAAATCCTAAAAACAATTTAAAAAATGCAATGCCAAACACCTATCTTCACAATAAATCTAATTTACATCATTCTTATCATTCTTCTTGATAGTGGTAAAAAAGCTTATTGATCTTGCACCAAGACTAACCTGGCATAGAACCTGTAAACAGATTCCCAGTTTAAGTGTCTGTAGGGTTTTGATGATGGACTTAAGGCAAATAACAGAGGTAGAACCATATATAAAACATCCTTTATTAAAGGCAACCAATTTGCATCGCAATTCAGTAGTGTGACTCGTACTACATGATGCACTCATTTCCTAAAGTACAGTAACGCTTATACATACTATCATAGTCTAAGTGCAGAATCTCAGTGTATTGGTGCACCCCCACTAGAATCCACTAGCAAGTTAAGGGCTTTAGTGTTTGGATGTACATGCACCAGGATCCAAACTTGCCAGCATTTACACTGTTAAATACTACTGCCTGCATTACATCAATATTCAGCCCAATGACTCAAATGGACAGCATTGCACTAACTGAGTTGCAGATTTTATTGAAGGAAATGAAACAACTCTGTGTCAACTTCTCTAGAGAAGCACAACTGCCTTGAACACTGCTCCATAGAGAAGAAGGATAAGAATTCCTGAAAGAACTTGTTCTTCCTTTGATCTCTTTACAATTCTACCTTTTTCACCTTTTCCTGATTTTCCACATCAGACTGGAATTGCCAGGAAGGTTGCAACATGGAGAAAAACAATTTGTAAGTAACCCTTTGAAGAATCCAAAAGATTACCCAGCCAGCAATTGAAATCTAACAATATCCAAGTAGCGAAGCAAAATTCCACATGCCAGTGAAAAATGTTTCCCAGCGCTTTTGAGTACTTGAAGAGTGAGAAGTTTAATATTTCCTTAAATAACACCAGAAAGATTCTCTTCTTTATCTGTACCACCCATGGTATGTAGGCACATTGAGAATGTAATAACAAGTGTTGATTGATACATAAATGGTCTTAAATATCCAGACAACACCAGTTGATTGCTTTTGAATATTTCAGTTAAGCTCCACCCATTCCCATGGGAACATTAGTCTTGTAACAATGCCAAGATGAAAATCATATCACCTAAACTTCTGAACATTCATATAATTACCTCCCATTAAATAGGCCCTTGAGTAATACTCTCACTGATGATAAGATCAAAAATGATAATTCAGATATATGAAGTAGCACTTAACAATTACCAGAAGAAATTGTTGCTATAGAATTCATTTAAAACATACTTAAGGTGCTAACAGAAGGCAATTTCCCAGAATAAACAGAAGATCACACTAATGGTATCAAGCTCCAGAAAATCTTGCAGATGCTTAACACTTATAACTCAAAATTATTATAGGCAAAGGAACGATCAGAATATTTAGTCATGTGAGACATTTTTCCTGTTTTAGCAGTTGCTGATCACTTCATTTTCAGTAGACATGCTTGTGTTACATTAACTATGCCTTAGAGGTTTCATATGGTGCCATGTTCTATTTTCATTTCCATACAATAGCTGGTGACTAATTTTTAGTGATACTTTTGTCTTATTATATATATAGTTTATGCAATCCCTCAAATCTGTTCCATCATTCTCTGGATGATCATTGCCTGAATCCATTTTACCTGTCTTGACCCATTATTATTTGTTACCCTTCCCTAACACAACAGGAATGTAACATTTTGAGAACAGGACTTGACTGCTAAGCATGTCAAGGCAGTTCTGCAATTCAGCTTAACTCCATCCACCTGCCTTGGTTAGATAACTTCCACTCTTTGGTACCCTGATATATATTTTATATATATATTTGTATTTTATACTTGGATAAAAGCCAGGGTTCAGCTAACCTTCTGATTAGCAATCAGTAAATTCTGCATATGGAAGATTTCACCTTTTAGGATTTAACAAGAACTTATTGTCGTTATTTTATCATAACTCAGCCTTTTGAGATTGACAACTGGAATACCATTACAGTCTGGAATTTCCTGTAAATGGCTTGTACTTATTTCAACAGGTGTTCAGTCCATGTTTCTTTTCTGCTAATCATCCATACAATACTTTCCCCTTTTGCTTGTAAGATACTCTTTGGCTGGAAATTTTAAAAGAAAATAAAATTTCCGTAAGAGCAAAATAATACAGTAAATGTTGCTTAGTTTATCTGATCAGAGCCCTGCATTAAATTTGTAAAATAAACCTCATGTATCACAGTAAATCACATCACATGGTATGTGATCTGTGCAGATCTTTAACCAGCTCAGTCCTAGCTTCTGGAACATTCTGCCCAAAGTCCTCCATCTTTCTACCTTCCTCATCTTCAAAAATTTATCACTTCAACCCAACATTTCTTTTCCCTTATTCCTCTGGATCCTTTCCCTGGCCCTGATGTCCTGCTCATCTCTTCTCCTCCCCTCCCCTATCCTTTATGCCATGGTCCACTGCCCTCTCCTACCGGATTCCTCCTCCATCAGCCCTTTGCCTCTTCTCCCCATCACCTCTCAGCTTATTACATCTTCTCCCCCCCCCCCACCCACCT
>JARFYF010000063.1:102031693-102047099 GCA_030265395.1 Rhina ancylostomus
AAATGTTTGTTAGCATATGTCGCTCATTTTTATTTGCAGCTATTTGAGAATAGAGTAAGTGATGTACTAAGAGAATTGTATTAAGAGAAACATGAAATGAAGAAAGATTATTGATAATATCTGACTAGAGGTCATGGATAAGAAATATAAGGGAAGAAAATGACATGAGGTAAAAACATTTTCATGCAATGTGTGGTAGGAATCTGGAATGCAAGTGTGGTGGAGTCAGGTTCCATTGTGATCTTCAAGAGGGAGTTGCATAAATGTATAGTGAAGGAAAAATTGTAAGGCTACAAGGAAGGAGTCAATGGGTGAAACTGGAGGGTTGTTCTGGTAGAGAGCCGACAGGAACATGTTGGACTAAGTGGTCTCCTCTTGTGTTGTGACAATTGTCTGATTCTATGATCCAATTGCAGGATGGGTTGGTCAGACAGGCTCAGGCATTACCAGCAGTTACCTGCATGCAGGCTGAGGGTCAAAGATTTGGCAGACAATAGTGTTAGAGAAAGGCGAGAGGAAACTTACATTATTTGTAACCAGCCAGGAGGTTTGGTGGTTCACAAACTAATGAATATTTCTATTTATAAATTTAAGAGAATAGCGGTCCTTGAATAAACTATGGAAAACGCCAAGGGACCAGTGAAAGCTGCAGAAGCGAACTTGAGATTCTATTTAGAGTAAGGGTGAAACAGTTGTGAGAATGCTTCTCATTTCTGTACAGGGAAAGCAGATGATGTGGCTACAATGGAATTACCATTACTGAAGACCTCACAATTGACATTCTGGCGTTATCATTGATTGGAAACTCCACTGGACTAGCCATATAAATATTGTGTTCACCTGGGCAGGTCAGAGGCCATGTTTTCTGTAGGAAGTGATTCACCTTTGCACACCCTAAAGCCCTTTCACCATTTACAGGGCACGGGACTGCAACATAAGTGTCTCTACTTGCTTGGATGAAGGCAGCTTTAATAACAGTCACGAAGCTCAACATCATCCAGGCTAAAGCAAACTTCTTGATAAGGAATCCATCAGCAAAAATTCATATTTTCCATCACACTTGCACTGCATAAAATCTACAAAATGTACTTGTGTGGATTCTCTGACAGCACCTCCCAATCCTGTAACCACCACCGCAAGAAGAACAGGGGCTTCAGGTACATGGGAATGCTACCACTTGCATGTTCCCTTCCTAGTAACACACTATTCTGACTTTGAAATATAACGTTGTTACTTCATTTTCACGAGTCTAAATCCAGGAACTCTGTCTCCAATAGCACTGTGGGAGCACTTTCACCAAAAGCACTGTAATGGTTCAAGAAGGCAACCCAGCACCATCTTCTCACAGGACAAGGAGAGAAGGGCCTTGCCAGTGACACCTGGAAAATGAATATATTTTTTTAAAAGATAATCTGGAACAGGGTTGATGCTGACAATGAGGATTTATAAAGAAAAGAATAAACTGGAACAGTTAGAAATAGAGTTGAAGGAATAGGAAATGTAGAGATCAAATGGCAAGATTGATTTTTTTTCCTCCCAACAAGCAGCTGTGGGCTTGTTCATAACCAGTGAATGTAAAAAGGAACAAGCCAAAACTGAGAGGGAAATGTGACAATTAACAGTTTTACAGCAAACAAAACCTGGTTTTGCAGAAATTACAATATTCGATATGCAAACAGGTTCAGAAAGAGTATAAAAAATGAAAGCTGTATTGAGAGTGAATTGCATTGAAAAATTGCATGCTCTGTTGAGAAGTGAAATAGACCAACAGACTTTTTTTCCTGTCATGTGTATGTTAAACATTTTGTCTTCTGTTTTCAGATACGTTTTAATATTTTACAGAACTAGCATAAATTTAACTCTTTGTTGTCCCATTGTCATCCTCTTAATACATGTATCTTTTTCTGTGATAGCTATGAGCACACATTCACTTGTACATGTGTCTGATATGTTAAGATTGCAATATTGACCTCTTCTGTTTTTGGTTTGAAAACAGATTAACAAACTGAATGCCGGTTCAAATTATCAAATGATAAAATATTTATGATGAGGATGACCACTACAGGCAGCTAGTTTTATTTCAACAATGCTCATTTTCCATGTAATTGTGGAGAGAGATACAGAATTAACAGTACTGGTCTAAAAACAAAAGATGTTGGAAAAATTCAGCAGGTCTCGTAACAACTTTATCAACATTAACTCTCTTTTTGCTCTACAGATGCTGCCTGACCAGATGGGTATTCCCAGAATTTTCTGTTCTTATTTCAGCTTTCCAGTATTTGGTACTTTTTTGCCTTTAACATTTCAGTTCAATGACACTTCATTAGAATTGATGAAGCTGAAATTATGTTCTGTAATGTTAATCCTGTGTCTCTCCCCACGGAAGCTGCCTGAGCTGTAAAGTATTTGGAGCAATTATAGTTCTTATTTCATATTTCCAGAATCCTCTGTAATTGGTTTTGGTATTCCTTATACAACTTAAGAGATAAGACAACTTGCTATCTCTATGCTTTGTAATATTCTGAATTTTTGAATTAAAAAAGTTAAAAAAATAAGCTATCTAATAAACACAAAATAACTATAAGTATTGCATTAAACAGAACTTTTAAAAAATAAACTACTCTGTTTGATAATTGCAACACTATATTTTCCACTGAAATGATGGGGTCATAGAATCAGAGAGGTGATTCCCCAGCGCTAATACTGGGGAATCCCAGCAATTTTGAACTCTGCCAATGGACTATATGCAAAGTCCAGCAACAGAATTTATTAAAAGATGCAACACAATCTCTCATCCAGTAAGTTGGAGACATCAGCATTTGGCAAAACATGCATTTGCTTCAAAGGACTAAATACTGGATGGGTCTTACACGGCAGTTTCATACATCTGTAACAGGTAAGGATAAATAATAATTGCAAAAGCTCAGTACAAAAAATTGTAAATCAACCAATATTAATATCAATCCATATGTCTTTTCAATTAAACTTTTCATAGCTGATTTTATTATGGAAAGTTTGCAGTCATTTCAGATCGAGACAGCCTTATTTGCATGCACCACAGGCAACATTGAATTCCCATGAAATTACATAGTGCAAAAAATAATGAAGAAAGTGACACAAATTAGTATATGATTGATATCTCACAAGGCACCAGCAGCTGAAAAATAAGGAAAACAAAAAAATGCTCATGTTACATAGAAAAAAAGTGAATATCTACAATACATAATTATACAACAAAGAAAGACATTTAGAAGGGTAAAATACTTTCTTTATAAATGAGCTGCAAAAACAGTTATATGGAGTAAATCATGTCTAACTAACCTAGCTGAATTTTTCAGGAACTATTAAAGCTGTAAATGTCTATTGTTGCTATTTTTGAAAATTTTCAGAATCTATTCAAAAAGTTGTCACATAGGAAATGCAAAAATAAAACAAAAACATGAGTCATTGGGATAACCTATCAACATGGGTAGAAAATTGGTTTGTCGATAAATAATATACAGGAGAAATAATGGATATCTACTTCCAAGTGATATTTCAAGCAAGCCTATTCCATGTTTCATTCACTTCAGGTCTGAACATTTAAGCCCAGTTTATTCAAAGTCTCCTTCAGGACAACCCTCTCAATCTTTGCATTCCATCCAAGTCAACATTATTTTTCCTAAGATAAGGAGGCAAAAATATTATTTTCTGTACTTCAAAAACCTACATAATTGCAATAAAACTTCTTTGCTTTAATGGTCCAATTCAATTTTCAAAAGTTAAAATATCATTTGCTTTTGTGATTGTTTACTTGTTTGTTAATTTCCTGTGATTTGTGTGCACAGAGACTCAGGTGTCTCTGAATTGCAAGATGTCGTTCCTTTTAAAAAGAACTTTCTGTTTTCCTACCAGAGTAGATATTTTCATATTTCTTAATGTCCTTCATCATATTTTGCCAATTCACTCCTCTGTAACCTTTGCAGCTTCTTCACATTTGCTTCATAGTTTTCTTCCCATATTAGAATTGTTTCATTAGTAAATTAGTATATGTTTCACCCGATCCCTTGTTCAGATTGTTGAAATAGATTGCAAATTGCCAAGAACCAAGTACTCATCCTTACAGCACCCTAATACAGCCAGTCAAACCAAAACACTATTTGTTTTTTCCCTCAGTTAACTAATCTTTCCTCTATGCTGAAATATCATTCCCAATCTTATAAATCTTAATACTGTGTTATAACATATCAAATGACAACTTATTCAACATTTTTTGAAAATCCATGTACAGTACATTCACTTTTTCCCCTTATCCACTTTGCTCATTACAAGCTCAAAAAGCACCAGCTGATGTATCAAACATGATTTTACTTTGACTCTGTCAATCATATGGTTTTCCAGGTCCACTTTTTACAACTGAGTAGTATTTTTGCAACCATCAGGCAAACTAGCTTAATGGTCCTTTTTCATCCCTTCTTTCATGGTGTTTTCATATTTGTTCACTCTCAATCATCAGAGCTCATTCTTAGATCAAGACAACCTTAAAAGAACAAAATCAGTGCATCCACTGTCTCTGCAAGCATTCTGCTTAAAGTATGAGGATGGAGACCTTCAGATCCAGAGGAATCTGTCAGCTTTTGATTTTGTTACTTTACCCAGTACAAAAGTGAAGGTGACTTTCTACAACCCTTGATGCTTAGACCAGCAGATTAGGAAGTGTTGCTGATATCAAAGTGCAGGTGAATTGGGGATGGAGAGGAGTTCTCATAGCTACAATAACCCTCCAATAATCCAGCATGGGCATTGGTGTGCTGACTGGTGGATTTTCTGAATTAATGGATGTTCTTTTGATTAATACACTAACACACTTTTAATTCACTCGTTTTGATGTTGCCCAATATTACGATGTCTTCCAGTGAACCAGGTAGGTTGAAAAGGAGTGCACAAGCTGAGGTCCCAATAAGTGGAACGGGAGTGTAGCAACCATCACCTGGTGGGAAAAGTGCTGAACCATCAGGATATCCAAATAGTCAGACAGCAGTTTACAGCACCTGGTGACAAAGTTCAGTATCATCTAGGCATTCAGCACTCACTCATGTGAACATAAGTTTATCGCTGATAAAATATGATCAGTTGAAGATAATCTCAAACATTTTACCTTGACATTTCTGTTTCACCTTTTTATTCTACAAGGTCTTCTTGCATCCTGCAGAAGGTGGTCCAAGACCTCCTCAGGAGCTGAACTTCAGAAGTGACCACTCGCTCTGAGGGTGCACCACCACATAACAGATGGAAATAATGCTGCATTTCAGATACTAATACTTTGGTAGTGATAGATGTTTTTCCCCACTTATTGATTCATTACTACAGATGAAAAACAGTAGGTAGTGGAAATGGGGCAGCAGTGGGAGTCCAGGACCCTGGAAGCAAGATAATGCAGGAAAACCTTGAGAAAGGCAGTGACAGGAAACAAGTGACTAGGGGCTTTGATCGACATGTTTCCCCATCTCACCCATTAGATCCCAATTCCAATCTGTACTTCACATGGTTTTTTTCTGTCCTGATAGCTGAATCTTTGTTTCTCTTTGCACAAGTATACATTATCATCAGGGCAGTCATAAATTCCGTTAGTACTACTGTATTCATTTACAAGATTATCTGAGTACTCTCAGGTTATCATTATCTGATGCTTAATGCTGGGCGTTGTCAACTCAAAAAGTTTTTATATGCTGATTAGTTTCATGTGCATTAGTGTGACTGCAAGTTCTCATTGAGCAGATTTGTTTCTTTGCTCAGCCAAAAAAATCTTCTAAGATTTTGGAATATAATCATTTGATGGGGAAGCATGCATGGGTGTAAGAACTATTTGAAGTTTGACTCACCTGAGGCAAAGAGAAAGCAAGCTCTGAGATTTAGATCATCTTCTAGAAATATCTTGCTCATGAAGTCCCCAAAGACAGTCACAATGTCAGTTTCTCCAGTTTTTTTGGAGTTATTGTCAGTTGCTTTTTTTTGTTGTTGAAACAGTCGAACAATCACGGACAGAAAAAGACTCTTCTGTTCATCCACTCTCCATCCACCAGACCCAGACTTCAAGTATTCAAGTACCCCTCTCAAACATGGTGATTCTATTTGATTTCACCACATCCTCTGGCAGCGCATTCCACATATCCACAATTATCTGCATAAAAATCTTACCCCTTAGATCTCCGTTAAAATGCCTTCCTCTTAACTTAAACCTCTGTTCTTTTGTTTTTGATAGTCCTACCAAAAAGATGTTGACTACCCTTTCCATGCCTCTCCAAATTTTATATAATTCTGTCAGTTCATCTTCAGCCTCCTTTGCTCCAGGGAAAACAAACCCTGCCTGTCCAGTGTCTCCTGATAACAGAAGTCCTCCAATTCAGGCAACATCCTGGTGAATCTCCTCTGCACCCTCTCCATCATAACAATACCTTTCTATAGTATTGTGACCAGAACTTCACATAATAATCCAAGTGTGATCTAACCAGTGTTTTGTAAAGTTGCAACATACAGTAACATCCTAACTTTTATAATCCATGCCCTGATCTATGAAGGCAAGTATCCCATATGCCAAGTGCTGGACTCATTCTACTTTCAAACGTAATCTGGAAAAGAGAAAATGGCTAATCATGGGAAAAGAGAAGGGTCAAAGTTTTCAGACATTGCATTGGAAATCTTGTTGGAGAAGGTAGAAGGGGAAAGTGATGTTCTGTATCCTCTGTGGAGTATAGATGCAATGAGATGGCAATGGGAACAGAAAACTGCATAAAATCTATGCTGGGAGAGTAGTCTAAGCATTTGAATGCAATATTAAAGTAGTTTAATGACTTCTCTTGACACCTTTCTCACAACTGAACCACCAGCCTCAGTCACTGCTCAATGCAAGCACCCAAATCACCTAACTATTAACATTGCCATCAATCAAAACTCATCCAAGATATTATATGATTCACATCACCCTCACACAATTAGCATAGCCTGCAAGCCACTCACCCGCATCTCATCGCCAGCATTTCAACTATGACAACCACAGTACCAAAACAGCCCACTTTTTATTGACATGCTGCCTTTTCCCTGACAGGGGAAAGTGGTGCACAAACAGAAGACTGCACAAGCTAAACTGAGATGAGAGACACAACTACATGTGCTGATCCCATTGTAGGATGGGCCATTGGTGAGGCCTGGTGGACTGAAGTCATTGAAAATGATCACTGTACATTACATCCTTCTCTCATCCCTCTTCCTTCTCTGACTTTCTTCTGACTTACAAGTTACTGACATTGCAAGTATGCACTTCCTGTCACCAGTCAACAAGCAGTTAGAACCATAGAATTATTATGGCACATAATGAGACCATTTGGCCCATCAGGGTTATCAGTCCTCCCTGTGGATATTTTATTCAGAACTCTTTCCCTCCTCTCTTCCTGTTGCCTTGTAAATGATGTTCCCTCAAGAGCTATCCAATTCCCTTTTGAATGCCCTGATTGACAGTTTCCATCACTATTAAAGGCAATGTGATTCACATCATCAGTACTCTCCCCACATTTTTTTCCACACATCTTCTTTGCATATTGTGGACAACATTTTAAATCCATGTCCCCTGAGGTCCTTGAACCATCTGCTAATGGGATCAGCTTCTCTCTATTTATCTTATTTAAACCCATAATGATCTCATATATGTGTCTCAGTCTTCAAAGTGAGTAATCCCCGCTCCTCCAGTCTAGTCCTGGGACTGAAATATCTCAACCCTGGAGCCATTGGGTAAATCTATTTATTCACTTTCTTTAAGACACTTACATCCTTTATAAAGGGCAAAAACCAGATTTGGATTGAATACTCCAATTGTGGGAGAATTGGAGGGTTACATAGGTGCCAACATAATCTCAAATAAAAACTGGAAAACTTGGAAATAATCAGGAGGTCAGGCAGCACCTATGGAGGAAGAAATGCTGTCTCACCTGCTGAATATTTCCAACATTTTATATTTTCATTTCAGATTTTCAGCATGTGCTATTTTTATTAATTTCCATTCAACTTACTTTCCTTATTCTTGTGCTCCAGCATCCTATGTGCTTTACTTCCTATTCTCTCAACATGTCTTGTCACGTTCAATGATTTATGTACATATCCAACTAGGCCTCTTGATTTCCTACTCATCCTTCAGAACTGTGCCATTTATCTATGTCACCTTCCCTCATTCTTTCTGCCTAAATTTATCATTTCACACTTCTCTGTTTTAAATTTCACCTTGCACTTGTCTGTCCATTCTGCCTGTCTATCTTTGTTCTCTTGCTGTCCATTGCTCTCCTTGATACCACATACTGCCCCTCCAAATTTGATGCCTTCAAATATTTGGTGCCAGCAAATGGTAAAATTTTACTTGGCACACTTACGTCTAACTCATTAATAGATATTAAAAATGTGGTGGTCTGAGGGGAATACAATTGCCTGACATGCTCTGGCCTGAAAGACTACCATTTAACATGTGTCTGGACTTCAGCCATTCCTTTGGATTCATTGTCTCAGTGACCCCTTTATGCTATAATCCTTAATATTGCTCACAAGCTCTTTATGTAAAACTTTGTTAAAAGCTTTCTGAAAGTCCATGTAGTGAACATACTGCATTTGTTCCATCAATTTTTAAAAAGCCAGCACAATTCCTGTAACTTCTATTAAACTTATCTAAGGATAAAACCAAGCCAACCCTTGTAAAAACAGCTCAAGAAAATCACCCAGGTTACTCTAGAAGGCAGCTGTGGTATTTATTGTCAGTCTCTTGTTAATTACTCAACCCCTGTTGTGTGCCATTGCAGCCTTTCCACACTTACACTGGCAATTTTGTGATACCTTGAGTTAAGTTTCAGAATTTCTGCTAATATTGGCCTTAATAACCAATAACAGACTTAAATTGCCAAATTGCCTCTCCCAAGAGGGCTTCCAATTGTAGCCTGAAGTGCTTGGACTAAATCTAGAAATCATGTCACGTTTTTGACCTGCCAACTCTGGTGGATTTATCACCTCACTGGTTCTTAAGAACAGCCTCCCAAAGAACTAGAACCCTTCTATACCTCTCCAAGTTTGTTTAATCCACCTCTCCTTAGTAATTGTATTAAAATACTTATTCATTCTTAGTTTGAATTTTAAAGAGCCAAACTAATGTCAACTGTTCTTTTCCACAGACATTGAATTATCTCCACTGCTTCAAACTATTTGATTTTGTTTGAATGTGGGCTCTTAATTTCAAATATAAATTTATTTGGTATATAGGACTTAAATTCTCCTGCAGCATGCTGGCTAATGTATGCACATAAAACTCTTTTATGTGCTACTTTAATGCAGTCATTAATCTGTTTATTTTAAATGGTTTAACCATCATATTAAAATAGAGCACAGGGGAATTTCACAAAAATATATTAGTCAGGGCACTGCACCATGCACTAAGCTGCTATGTGCCCAGATTTTATTTGCAGAAATGCTTATGGCATGCAATCCTCCTTTTATGTACACAAGGTGAAAAGCTTTAGGGCAATTTTGCAGAATTGAGTTGGTTTTATGACTTACTAAATGTTGCCACTGGTTTATATCTTTAAGTTGACAACAAGGAATAATTTGTCTTTAGAATGGTTCTTTTTATTCAAGGTATTTGTCACTGTGACAGTTCTGTGGTTTTCTCTTCAAGTTTTTGGTAAATTTCTGCTCTCAGAATCTGAAATTTTGTTTGATTATATCTTTCCATATTTCCTTTACTGTTGTGGAGCAACAGCAGATGTGTCCATGTCTATCATCACCAGAGCTGTCCACTTAAATCAAAGATGATGTCAGCTCAGGCTATGACATTGTTCAAGTGATAACACAGCACAATTCCAAACAAGGAATCTCCCAAGTTCACCAGAAAATCAGCCTCAATCAACCATAGTGGATGTTATATTTATTGGTAAGTGCTTGACTATTTATACACTTCAATATGCAAATATCTTGCAGATATTGTGAAGCATAAATCAGTGGTATGTAATAGACTTTTTTAAAATCAGCGTTTGTGATTGGTTGTCAGACCAAGAACACACTATTAGCAATTTTGCTGCCCCTACAAGGAACCAGCATTATTTGCATAATTTAAGCAGGCTCCAAACCACATGACATTTTGAGCATACCCGGCAAAGAATAAAATATTGCATATGGATTAATCCAAAAAGATAACATTTCATCAATACTTCTTCAGCCTGAAGAGATATCAGTTTTTACAGAGTTATATTAAACTAAGGGCTAGTTTCTTTACTTGGAGAGATATAAATAAACCCATAGACCTCCTCCCAAAGAAGAATAGGGAGTTGTTTGTATATTCATCCTTCCAATGCCAAAACTGATGAATATGTTGAAAACCATATGCTGTAAATCTGAAATAAGCACAGAAAATGCTGGAAACACCATTCGACCTGAAACATTAACACTGTTTTTCTTTCTCCATATGCTGCCCATCCTGTTGAGTGTCTGCAGCATTCCTGTTTTTCATTCAGATTGCAGGTTTTTCATCTCATTGATGAGTATGGGATTTTGCTATTTGTAAATGGTTGCACCATTGGACCACAAAATAATATTTTCAAGGATAACTTAGTAGTGATGAAGCACCTGAGATCATGTGCATTAATACAAAAGAAGCAGGAACAGAAGTGAGCCAACAAGCCCCTCAAGACTGTTGTGACATTCAAAAAGGTCATGGCTGATCTGATTGCTGGCATCAAATCCAGTCACCCACCTGTTCCCCATAACACTTGATTCTACAATAGTCCAAAAATACACCTGTTTCACTCTTGAATCTAAATGACTCAGCACTTATAACCCTCTGGAGTAGAGAAGTCCAATGCTTCACAACCTTCAGAGAGAATAAATATCTCCTCATTTCCATCTTAGAAGTGTGACCTGTTAGCTCTGGATTTTGTTATAGATTAATCTGCAATGGAAACATCCTCACATCATCTACCTTGACAAGCCTCTCAAAATGTTTGACTAAGATTACCTATCATTCTTCAAAACTGCAGTAAAGGTCCAATTTACTCAATTTCAAAATAGCCTTCTTTCAAGAAGAATTCTTTCTTTAATTAGTCTAAGTCATGAGGATTCAGTCAAATTGAAAATCATAAATAAAATTTAGCAAGTTGGAAAAAGAATATGAAATTAAATCATGGGATATACTTTTAACCTAGATGTTCACTGAATTGTAGGAATTTAATGTTATATTGTTCTGTAATAATTTCCATAAATTGCAATATCCCAGGATTCATTGAATACTTAAAATTTAGTTTAAAGGCACTACTATCTGGTTGCTATGAATTGTTTACATTTACAGAAAACTATCAACTGGGAACCTCAAACTAGCAATGTACTTGTGCCCTATCAGTTTTAGTTAAACATCGGGAATTGAATGATAATATGATTGTTCCCTTTCGACTGAAAGGAATCCTATAAGTAGAAATCAATGATTTCTGTGACGTCGTGGTTACAAGCACTGTGGTGGCTATCGAAGAATGCAATTCCTGGAATGGATGAAATGGATATATTGTCAGTGAACATGCATTTGATGGCATGAAAATTATATTAGTTCAGACTAAATGATACCACTGCAGTTTTATCAATATCAAATAGCTTGTACTTAGCTTATAAATTCTCTGAACAGGGTAAACCATATCTTCCAGAATCTCTTTCTTCTATTTGCAGACATACTGAATTTATTTTTGCCAGAGATGTTGCTGAATTTGAACACAGTGCTCACTGTTAGACTAAAAAACTCAGCTTGTAACACCTGATCTCTCTTGCTTGAGTGCACATAATGCATGCAAGCCCATTTTAGCTTCCACCATGGAAGACTGATTACACATGCTCTGTTCACTGAAAGTATACACATTTAGCAGATCATGACATCTATCATTGCTGTTATGATGCCAATTCCATCACTTTTGATCTCAACTAGACTTGGTGAGACTGTGTTTGGAATACTGTACACAATTCTGGCTTCTTTACCTAAAATGTTATACTATTGTTGGTGAAGGACCACAGCAAACATTCATCAGACTGGTTCCTGGGATGGAAGGTCTGTCAAATGAGAAGTAGGGTAGGCTAGGCTTCTATTTTAAACTGGGCAGAAGATGGAAAGTCAAACTTACAAGATTCTCAGAGGGTTTGACAATGCAGGTAGGATGTTTCCCCTTGCTGAGGAACCTAGAATTAGGTACTACAGATTCATATTAAGTGGTAGCACACTTAGAACTGAAAAGAAGAAACATTTCTTCACTCAGAGGGTAGTGAATCTTTTGAATTCTCTATCCCAGAGGGTTGCGGAGGCTCAGTCATTGAATGCACTCAAAACAGAGATTGATAGCTTTCTGGAATTCATCAGGAAATTGCTATCAAGGCTAAAGATGAGCCATGATCTTTTTGAATGGAAACAATTACACCTGTTCTTATTTCTCACGTGTGTAAAGCCCAACACTTACCTGAGAGTGACTATGAAGTTCTTTATCACCAGTCTGTTGCTGTGGATGATAGCAATTCTTCACAATTTATACCACACTCTTGACCATTTCTACCACCTCTTCCCACAAGTTGCCACAGCCTCCATAATGTCTTCTATCACCAGTTGCTGCCCTTCCCTTTAAGAGATACAGAGTGGCTTTAATCATTACTAGTAGGCTGCTGCTAGTTTTGTTCATTCCTGAAAATGCACTTTGTCCTATTTGCTAAGACCATGAACTTACTGATTTATTATTACCACTGGCTGGTGGCTGAAATCATGATTATGAGCTTTCAATCCAAAGTCTGTGTGTGCCCTGCATTGCACGGAACAGGATAGGTTATTCAGTATTCTTTTTTTTGCTCTCTCCAATTTAGCCTCCTAATTTTTTTGGAAGATTTAAACCATACTTCTTTGGAGGAATTAAACCTTATTCCTGGAGTGGAATTTAATGTAGAAAATTGCAAGTGCATCCAACATAATCCCTCATAAGTAAATTAACTGGAGCTTTAGCTATTTTGTGCTAATGTTTATGATTGTGCATAATTCAAACCAAAGATGATTTAATGGTAATTACATCAAAGGAATTATTACCAGAATAAAAATCAATATAGTCCATGAGCAAAAAAAAATGTTCTAGTAATGTTACTGTCGACAAGAAGCTCTTGAGCAGAAATGGATATTTTGCCCACCCAGGGAGAAACCCTATCAAATTTCAGTCTCAATAAGACCAATTGTCAAGCTAATTTGCCCTAGTAGTGTCATCCAGACTTAAAATTTCCAGTGTAAGTATTCAAAAATATCTCTTTTATCTGCTAATATTTACTGATAAGTTATTTATATTTTTTATGAAAACTTTTGTTGACTTCTGTCAGGTATCATCAGAGATAAACAGTGCAACATGTGAATATAAAAACAGCACTGATATCACAATTTAACAGTACAAATCATTTTTATTCTATGTGATACTGCTTTCCAAAATAAATCAACACCATTTAGATTATCGTAACTCTCTGTGGTTCACAGAACCTCATGCATTAACTAAGTCACCACTGAGGGAGAACTGAGGGATAATGTCTCCAGCATATAACAAGATCAGGATGGGAAGCACAATTATAAAGCAGACCTGAATTACTCTTCTGTTCCCTGGGGTATCTAATCTTTTCCATTACTTTGAAGTTCAACAGATCATGCTTTAGCTTGTTTCCAAGATGGAGTTGGTTTTATGTGAATAGGTCATTGGCCTTACTGAGAGAAATAGTTCATTGTGGTGGTAGTGGATGGGATGGGTGGAGCTGTTGATCAGTACCAGTGTATGCAAGCATGCTGCTGGGTGTAAACCAAGTATACAGAAGCTGTAGTTCGAGGCTGCTCCTGGTGAGAAGACACTTTCTATTGCCATTGGACTTTGATGTCCTGCTACATTCCACCTCAATGTTCAGGAAACTCACTTGAGCCATGGGTGAATAAGACCAAATCTAAAATAATATTGAGAGATAGGAATATGGGCACATCCAGAGTTAGCTCCAAACAAACCAGCAATTTACTTCTCCTGTAGATATACTATGGCACTTTGATTATCACTGTATGCTCATTATTGAGCATTGATCTTCCAGAGCTATATCAAATTTTAATTAAAATATAATATAGATGAGTCACAGAGAATGAGATAGATGCAGGCAGTCTCTGCATTGTGGGGAGGTTCTGTTCCTAGAAAATCATACCACTATTTTCTGTAAAGCAAATCTATATCATCAACACAACTCCACATGTGTCAAGAAACACAAGTTAAAAAATAAATAAATTTTGTGTTTATTTACTTTTTTTAACTTAAATTCCATTAGAGCAAATTTTATTTTGTATCTCAAATTTTTTGATAGTGAATTGTGAATTTTCTCAGGGTGAATTTCTGTCACCCAAATGGCTATAATGCAGGGGTGTCTGTTCAGAATATTGTGTATGGTCCAATCATGCATCTTTCTATTATTACTTACCCCAACTAATTTACAAAAGGACTTTATGCAATGTTCACAATAAACCTTGGAAGATGTTGGTAAAATAAGAAAGACTTAAAGTTATGTGTCACCAAACATGTTCAAGATATTCTAAAATGCTTTACAGACAAGTAAGTACTTCTGAAATGTAGTCACTGATAGACTAGCTTGCATGGAGCAAAGTCCAACTGACAGCAATGTGACAATGGTGATTTTAGCAGATGTTGGTTGAGGGATAAATACTTGTGAGGACATATCACTATTATCATTCAATCCTGAGAGATGACTGGCACTGATGCATTTGAGAAACCTTTATAAACTGTCACTTCTAATTTCAAGATAAATCTCTGTTCCATTGTGTGGCATTTAAATGCTGCAGTTCTCACTTAAGTAGGACTGTGAGAAAAAGGGCTCAACTGGATAGTTCTGGAAAATGCATTCTGAGATGGTAGCTCAGTTTAACTTCTTCTTTGAACGACCACATTTCTGATGGTGTAGCAATTCTCCAGTAGAGCAATTTCAGGCAAACTGATCCCCTTCAGTCCCTTTTCTCCCTCCTCCTGATCTACCCATTTCCTCCTATATCCAACCCAAATCCCAGCCCCCCATCACTCTGTTTCTTTTCCCTCCTCCACCCTCTCTATCTGCCCATCATCCACACTTTTCCTGCTGGGGCCCTTCCCCTTACTGTTCCCATTTGCCCACCCCACCTCCTATATTTGGTTCCATGCTCCACCTTCCTTTCCTATCATCTGCAGCTCTTTGTCATCTCCCAAACTCTTGCTATTTGCACTCTGCCCTCCCCCATCTGCCTCTCACCCCTCCTCACCTGGATCCACCTATCATTTGCCAGCTCTTGCTTCACTGCATCCCCTCACCTCTTTATACTGGCCATCTCCCCTCT